>JAKSZT010001078.1:3419790-3681732 GCA_026826555.1 Tolypeutes matacus | reverse complement strand
AGATAAATAAGAATGAAATGATTTTCTGGAAGCCAATTCCACTCTGCTCTTTACTACTAACCTTTGTCCTTAAATTGATTACACCAAGGATTTCTAAAATTCACCTTGGCATGACTTAAGTTTTTAATCCATGTAGATAGTTACCTATTTTTGCAACATTAATTTTTCTGGGCACTCTAGGCAAAATGGCAAAGTGAATCAAATGTGAAGTTGGTATCCTTTCACCTGACTTTCTCTGCCCCTTTCTTCCCCTTCCAGAAGCCCCTTCTTCCTCACTGCAGTGCCAGCTCATGTCACTTCAAAAGTCACCTCAGCAGCAAATTCCCCAGTGATAGGGCCATTCCAGCATTTCCACCATTTTTCTTCTCTCCTCCAACTCAAACATCCTATTTTTTCAGTGTAACTTAACTAACCTAGCCTTCAGGAGAAAAGTTATCTAATTAAACTTATATATACTCTATTTCTTCTAACAATACCTTAATTGGTTAAAACAGCAACTAAATCATTGTTCCTAAGGCTGCCAAATTTAACAAATAAAATTAAATTTGAATTTCAGATAAATAATGAGTAATTTTTAGTATAAGTATATCCCAACTATTGTAATTTACCTGGCAGCCTCAAGTGTGTCCCCTTTCTTAGAATGTAGTAATATTCAAAGAGTCATTGTTAACACAAATCTCTAATTTGTGGAATTATTATTTGTTAATATTGTCTTATAACAGTTTATAATACATATTCTTACCACAAAATAAAGAAAAGTAGCAAACATGATATAGTTAGTTCTACTTTCTAACACAACTACATTAACATTATGGTATGTTTCCTTCTAGTTCCCTTCTCCCTTTCTATAGGATTTTGTTTTGCTTTGTTTTATTACATGGTAGTAAACACATGGCATGTATCTTCCTTTGTGCCCACCTTCTTTTTTTCCCACTCTTCACTAATGGAATTTTAGGAAGTGGTATCTCTCTGGGTTTGGTCAGCTAAGATCCCCCAAGATATCTGAGGGTGTTCAGAGTAAATTCCTCCCCTAATTTCTTTCCCTTCCCCCCCCACCCATATACTCTTAAAATTCTTTCTTCAGTAAGTTTGCCACTCACGTCTCAGTTTTGTTTTTATACTAACCTTATTTTCTTCTTTCCCCTGTGAGCTTAGGCTTATTGGTACCTTGTCTCAAGGCTCAGCTTCCCAGGCTACAGATGAGCCTTGGGCTTTTGTGCCCCAGTCCCAGAAAATGAATCTCTAGTTGCAGTAGATCAAATTATGTACCCATTTAGGCATGATCTTATTTTAACCCACATTATGATGGATATGAATCCATTGTGAATAGGATCTCTCAAAGATGTTATTTTTAGCTAAGGTGTGGACCAACTCAATGAGGGTGAACCTTAATCCAGGTTGCTGGAGTCCTTTATAAGCAAAAGAAATTCAAACATAGTAAGATAAACCCATGGGGAGAAGCCCGAAGCTGGTAGTCAGTGGAACCCAGAAGAGAAAGGTGAGGATATTGCCATGTGATACAAGGCTGAGACACAAGCTGAGGAATCCCAACGATTGCTGACAACAAGCCTCAGAATGTTACAGACTTTGGGGACAAAGAATCATCTTGCTGATCCTCAGTTTTGGATTTCTCCTAGCCTGAGAACTGTGAGCCAATAAATCCCCACTGTTTAAGTCAACCCATTGTGCAGTATTTGTGATAGCAGCTCAGGAAAACTATGATACTAGCCCTTTCCTAATCCTGAGTACTTCCTTGGGAACCAGGGTCAGATCAGAAGAACTAGTTGACAGCGTCAATTCCCCAAACCACTAATAAAATTCTGTCTAGGTGTGCCAGGCCTTCCAAGCTGGCCTTTCTGCTCCCAGCTTAAAAGGTGTGAAGCCACAGGGCAGCTAGAGCCACCAACCATCATCCCACAGCCAGCTCAGCATATCTGAAGCCTTAGTTACCAGCCCAGAGCAGTTAACAGAGGAAATAGCCCTCCCTGATCTTTCTCCTGACACAAAGATTGGTTAGGAGTGAGAATCCTTGGATAAAATCACAGGACCACAAAGCCAAAGGAAATGGTCTAGGAAAATGCAAATAAATTCCCAGACCTTTAGGCTACTGGCATCTGACAAGGTAGAAGTCTTGCTATTGAGTCCTTACAGGACTTACCATGCTTTGGGGGTCCAAGCAGTCATAGGAGGACTCTGAGAAGACCCTGTACATATCTTGAAATTCCTCATACATTTGCTGGACCTGCTGACTCAGGGCATTCCCACTGATGCCACTAAACTCAAGCTTTGCCAGTTTCTGTAAATCCAAGGTCATCTTTAGAAGATCCTGTGGGGAATAAAAGAATTAAAAATAATAACAGAAAATGACATTCAAATTAGTATGGGGAGAGTAAGGATGGTATGGGGTGGTAGTTGCTTAGGAAAATGTGAAACCTGATTAGTTTTGTAACCTTATTATTAGATTTGGTTGGTATAAATAACTCTTTGTTAAACTGAATAACAAAGCAAAGGTAGAGTGCAAATGAATAAAATCACAAACAAAAAATATCAAATTTATGTTTCAGCCTCCATGCTCTCTAATAAATAATAAAACATAATAAAAATAAAATTATTTCCCTGATTGGTAGCTTTCCTGCCAATTTTGAAAATCTATTCAAACAAACCAGGTGGCTCTGGTTCTAGAATGACAGCTATCTTAGAGGATATTGACAGGAAAGTGGATCTTCAAAATAGTCCTAAGGACAAGCCCAGAAGATGACACCAACATTCTTGTAACTAGCTCTGCCAAGAAAAGAAATCTCCTACAGCAAACCCTTCCCAAGCACATACACCATCAGTTGGGTGACAATGGGCAATTACTTAACATCTCTGGGTTTGGTTTCTTCATCTGTAACAGGATAATAATAATACTTACCTCACAGAGTTGTTGTGAGTTAAATAAGTTAATACAGGCATAGGATTTAGGCCAGTGCCTGGCACACAGTAATTATGCAGTAAATGCTTACTATTGTCACTGTTGTTGATATAGTAGTGCCCCAGCTGTGCTCAGAAGTACCGGAGAGATGGACAACACAGCCCAAAATCTTCCAGGAGGATCCCTTCCCAAACCTGTGGATGCCTGCTTCACCTCTAGAAGGACTGATCAGAAGCTTCCTGAATACATCTATCATGAAAGATTGTATTTATCTCTTATGACTATCTGTTTAACTTCACAAAATCTCCAAATTAGATGTGATTCCCTTTGCATCTTCCATCCTATGTACCTGCCCCTTCTAAAGGAGAGTGGAAGGTACAGGCTACATTTGTGCCATTTTGTCAAACATTTGGTTTGCACCTAGGGTCGGGGTCTTCCACCCTGATGTGCAGGTTCAAAGGGCAAGAGAAAGACGGTAAACACACAGTAGGTCCTGGGTACCATGCCTGGAAATTCCGTTTAGGCTACTGGGCTCCCTGGTACCTTTCTCTTGCTGAAGCACCAAGACTGGCAGCAGTGACAGAGGCACTGAGAAATAGTGAGAAGTAGCTGACTTTTCCTTCTCTGCCAGGATACCCATGCAGCCTTGGGCAGTCATCTAACAACCTCATTTTGCTCAGCTGTGTTCAGCCATGGCCATTGACTAATAGTTGAAGCAGGAGCAAAGACATGAGGAAAGGCAGTGACACTTGCCAGAGAAAGGAAGACTCATACCAAAACTAGGGGGTCTTGCTACCAATGATTGGAAATGGGGTAGTCAGTATTTCTTAAATGTTCAACTTTATATTCTGGGGAGAATATGGAAATGAATTTTACTTCAATAAAATGAACTTAGATACTAATTTGAATCTCTCACAAGGTACTTGGTTGTAATCAGTTTTATAGGAGACACATATTTGTGCTATGTAACATAACCTTGGTACACATTCTTCATAATTCCATGGATGTCAGTTTCACTTTTAGGAAGTACTCTCTAACCATTTTAGAAGGCAGGTGCATTTTGATCAGTTTGATGACATCAGAAAAGTACATAAAATTTTTTTATGCTATTTTATTTCTCAAGAATACTTTGAAGCATGGTCTTGTATGGTCACAGGGAGGTGATTCATGTCTAAGCTAAGAGGTATATCACAGGTATTTGAGAAACATTTGATTATTCTGTTTTAGAAGAAACTATGGTCACCCATAACAATGGATATTTACATCATTTCATCTAGCTTAGCAAACATGGTGAACAACACATTTATTAGGGCTCAATTCAAGGTCCTGGGTCTTTCCTTACCTCTCTATCAAAAAAGCTTCCTTACCCTGCCAATACCTTGAGTTTATACTTCTGGTCTCCAAAACTGTGAAAGAATAAATTTCTGTTATTTTAAGCCACCAAGTCTGTGGTAATTTGTAACAATAACCTCAGGTGACTAATACAGCCTTCTTCTTCTCAAATAGGTCTATAATTAAGATTTCCTAAACTATTGGTAGAACATGATGACCCATCAAAATGACAACTATTTATCAAACCCTTTTAATGGATCCTTCAAATCAATGGAGGGTTGATCACCATGTGTTGGTCATTTTTTATGCTATTTTTGGATCCCTGTATTCCTTAATCCTGTACAGAACCTGGGATGAATGAATACACCCACGTCTACCATGTGCAGGAAGTCATCCAGTCACACAAAAACCAAAGAAGACTGGAAATCCCACTCCTTAACTTCCTGGTTCTCTTTAAAGTAAATATAGAGATTCTCTCCTCTGTCTTGAAACAACTGCTTGAAAACCCCAGGGTGTCCACGACCACCTACAGTTTCCTCTGACTTTCTTCTACCTTGCTTCCCAGGAGATCTTCTGGGCTGAGATAATTAAAAGCCGGGAATGCAAACAGATTATGTCACTGAGCCTGGCTGTGGGTGCAGGGCATTCCAAAATTTGCTGATGCCAACTTTGAAGTGAATAATTGGTAAGATTCCAGAATTATATTACAGGTAACATTTGGTGCCATATTTGGTTCCAGAGGTGGACCAGGATCTGCATTTAAGCCAAATCATTTTTGCAACCTCCAGCTACAGTGATTGGCTTAGGGATGGGTAAGTGACCAATCATTGACAATTTCACGAGACACAATGAGACTTTTGGTGGGACAGCTGGGACTGGGGCAGGTGTTCTTTTGTGGCTTTTGATAGTAAGATAATTCATGTGCAAGGGTTCTTTGCACCATAATTATTTCCCTGTATCCAAGAGACTTGCACCTGAAAAGCTGGGAAGCTGGAGCTATTAGACAACCCTCTTAACCACCAGAGAGAGAGACAGAGATAATTGGGTCTTGGTGATATCATTGAAGGCCCTATAGTAAGCCAGCCTTATTTTGGATTTTTGAGCCAGTAAATTATCTTATCTTATTAACATCTTATCTAAATTATCTTTTTATTGATGCTGGTTTTGGTTGGGATTTCTTATATTTTCAATCACAAGAGTCTTGACGGATAAACAGGCAGTGATGGAACAGCATTAGTCTAGGAGGAAAATGATCTGGGATTTGATCCTGGTTTTGGTGACCATGGGCAACTCTGTTAACCTTCCTGAGCCTTCACCTACATCTTTAAATGAATAATAGGGCTCTCCCTGATCGCTTCACAGGGTTCACCTGAAAATCAACTGAGAACATGTATGTAACAGCATTTTGCAGCAATGTGCTCCATAAATGTTATTATTAGCCAAACTTTAAACTTGATCATTGTTTTCTCAAGACAATACAGCACTTTGAGGTAAAAGAAGCCAACTTGTGGGACAGATCACCTGAATCCTCTCAAGGCTTCCAGTTCTGTACATGGATATACTCCTAGAGATTCACACTGCCTTGTTTGGTGCTCCTAAGAAGGAGGAGCATGAACTGTGTCATCTGAGCAGCTGTTTCTCAATAGCTAACAGGTGCTAAGATCTTACCATGTACAGATATATATTTGTACAGTATGGTACAGTCAATAAAGTAAGTACTTCCATCTTTAGTAATTCACAATGGCCACATGATGTAGGCAGGGTGTGTGTGCATCATAACCATGGGATACACTAAAGTTCACAGAGGTTTTCCTTTCCCAAGGTCAAATAGTGATGGAACTGGAAATGCACAAGGTAGCTGCTTTTCTGCTTCTAGATTTGGTATTCCTGCCACTATGCTGTATTGTGTCAGGTTGGAAGATTATTAAGGACTTGAAGCTGCTGAAATCAGAAAGAGAAGTCAATTCACCACTAAATAAGAAATCTGAGTCCCACATATTTGTGAAAACACTTGTAGGGCTCACCTGCTATGACATCTCTGAACCTGGCTTTGAAAGCAGGGAAGTAGCTGCTCTGGTTTGTCCAGAAGCTCAGTCATGCCCCTCACCTTGATCATTCTCAGTTTACTTTGTATGTATTCCAGACCCTCATACCTATAATACCACAGCAGAAGGGTGAATCCAGATGGACATCAGGAAAGGCAAGTCCCACTGCATCGACCCACACTCTCACAGACAGACCTGCCTCAGGGTGCTTCCACTAAGGCTGTGCTCCAGCCCAAAGAGCTGGGACATCGGTTCCCAGGACAGTGAGGGCAAATGCCTAAGGCAGGGATACAGGTTCAATGGGGCAGCTCCAGGAGATAACAGTGGGGAACATTGCTGTGACCATCTGGTGACTCAAAGCCTGGTAGGTGGAGGTCATTAGCTCTTGCAGAAAGGTGTAGGGCAGGGTGAGAGAGGGATTGTCTGAGCAAAGCTGCAGGAGAAGTGCCCTGCAGTAGGTCAGCAGAAAGATCAGAAACTAGGCCAGAGGATGGTGGCCTAAACAGGGCGGGGCCCTAGAGACACGCCTGGTCATGTGATGCTGATGCTCTCCATTCAATGCACAGACAGGAACATCTGCCTCAAACATCTGTCTGTTCCTTTTGAGCAAAGGATTAATTGGTGCAATGATAAATAGGAACAAGGAAACAGGGAGGAAGAGGTAGAATAAGCAGGAGCAAAAATTAGGTCTTTCTGGATAACCCTAGGGCTAGGGCACAGTGGATGAATGGACTCTCCAGGCCTGCTAGGGGTGGGCTGGGACTTAGGAGAGGCCACTATGTCACTAACTTCCCCAAACCCCTCTCTTTCTCCAGATCCTTACAGAAGGTGTGAGCATTTAGCTAGACTGTTCAAGCAGATGAGAGTAGACAATTAGAAGAAAAATATTAGAGTGTTAATTTTATATGTAGTCTAACAAACTTTTGAGGTAATGTCAGAAGACATAGCGACTAGAACACCAGAAAGGGAGGATGACTATTGAACCTTGTGGAAAGCAGGCATCTACCAGTCCACAGAATAATTTTATTGACTTAAATAACACTGAGATATGTGCCGTTGCCACAGGGATGATGAGAAACACATGGAGGGGGACCCAGACTTGGTGGTTTGGGTCAATAAACCATATCAGATATGGTCTCACTAACTGTCAGATCTGGCCTAATCATTTGTCAGACATCTGTTCCCCAGGGGTTGAGCATGTGCCTCCCTGCCTACTTGTTCTTCCAGAAAGCCAGTTCCACTTCGGGTGGGATTCTCCCGTTGCAAGAGTGGCTGGGAAGACTCTCTTTTGGGTACCACCTGGACTTTGTGGCTCCATTTGATCACTGCAGACTCAATGGCATAGATGACTGACTTATCTGTAGAATCCAAGCTGTAAAAGACAAAGTAAATCTCCTGGAATGTGTGGAACCTAACTCTGTGTGTCCCTAAAAAAAAAATTGCCACATTAAAAAATATATATAAAATTGGTGGGAAATTCCATCTAGTGCAGGTCTTCTTAACTTTTATTGCATAATAGCTAATGAAAAGTGTTGGGGGCAATGTCCAACAAATACAACTGTCATGGCCGTTTCTATCTTCTTTTTCTTTGTCTTCTTCTTCTCCTTCTTAAAAAGGTATATCATGTGACTGTTTGTGCCACAATGTTTGCGCGTGCGCAAACATTGACCATCTCTGCCACGCCTAACAACCCATGTTACCCAATCATGTACCGACACCTAAGCCCTAATGTACTTCCCCTTCCCCTGCTTATAAAAGAGTTGATTGTAACCCGCTCGGATATAGAACAATAGAGCTAGAGCAACGGTAGAACTATGTTAGTAGAATAAAGTGTGCAGCCATTTTCTTACAGGTGTCTATGTCTCATTCCTTCGCTGGGTAACTCAGAGTCTCAGTTGATTTGTCCCGCGGGCCGGGACAGAAAAGTGCAGGTTCTCTCCTCAGAACAAATTCCTCAGAACAAATGCTGATGATGCCTGTGTATATCCACAATTATACACACACATACAGGTTCAGGGGTTCACCAATATTCTGAGGATGAGTTTAAGAACTTCAAATCACAGCAAGTCTTCTTGTCAGTGCAGGAGTTTACCTGGGGAAGAAAATATTCAGATTACCACCCAACCCTTGCCTGAATCCCACCAATGAGAGAAAGCTCCTTACTTGGCAAAACAATATATTCCACAGTGGGTCAGGCCTCCCTGGGAAAAAGTTTGTCTCTAAAATGAACTACTCTCCCTCCCTGTGATTTCCTTATTTTGGTATTAGTTCTGACCTTTGCAGCAAGAGGAGGTTACTTCCTCCTCTACAAGACAAACCATCAGACATCTCAACATCATCCACATGGTTCACTTTGTTGTCACATTTCCAGTGAAGAATGTAATGTCCAGGCACCAGCCCCCATACACCCTTCTCCATTTTTTTTTAACCTAGCTATATTTGGAAGGGCTTAAAAATCATACACTTTGGTTGTCTTTCCACAAAGTCTTAACTGAAAACTGTGCTCCCAGAGTATAAATGACAAAGAAAGAGAGCATGTCATTCAAATTTTCATGCCAGAAACCCATCTTCACTAAATTTAATTAAATTCATATTTGCTAATCAATGACACTGCACAAGTGATTATGGAAGATATTAAATGAAGGAGATGCTCACCTCCCCCAAATATGATCCAAGCTTTGGGAAAATTATCAAATTTGAGCAAAGGGAGACAAACACAACAATGATTATATACATATACTGAATGTCATTATGTTGAAATACAAAAGAGCCAGGAAAATGGCAATTTGAGTTTGTTTATTTTGAAAATTGGATATTTTTATTAAACCACAGTAAGTTTTCCAGCTTACTGGGAAATTACTTTAAATTATAAATGTAGCAAATTACATCTGATAGAAAAACTCATTGTAAAGTACACTGCCATCCTATGCATTATTTATTCTTCAGATCAAATCATGAACCCTGAATACACAATTGTGACAGTAATATACTGTGAAACTCCTGGCAATATGGTCAACTGAGCTCATGTAGAAGGGCCACCTTTTGCCACACACACAAAATATAACATTTAAATACATCAACTGGCTGGAAGAATAAATCCCTAGGGGATAGAAACAAAGACAATTCAAAGCCAGAAATGACAGCAGATGCTAATAGTATGGTGGATCTAACTCCTAATAGGACAGGAGGTTGGGGTTTTAATGCCCACCCAGGGCATTAAAAAAAAGCCAGATTTGCTTTTATTTGGAAATTTAAAAAATCCCCAGGACTTAAAAAAAAGTCTCCAGCTGCTGGGGGAGGTGGGCCTGGGACTGTAACAAGAACCATCAGAGTTAGTTCTGTGCCATTATGTGCAGGGTAAATGCTGGGGAGAGATGCAGCTGTCTCCCAGACTGGGCCTGGGTCTTTGCCAATGATGAGATACTGGGCTGATAAGCCAAGTGCTGAAATGTGTGGCTGCTCTCTGCTCTGAAAAGAATCTGAATGGGAAAGATGCCATGTTGCTGTGATAGCCTTAAAAAGACTTCAGGTGGAAGGACTGCAGTAAGGGTAGTAATCAGCACCCAACAAACAGCCCAAGGATGTTGGCAAACAGAGCAGATTTGTGAGCTTGTGTGGGAGACAAGGAGATGTGCAGAGTTAGGAATAGGGATGTTGTAAAGAAAACATTCAGCTAAGTCAGCATCTCCCATATCTCAGAGGCTCACATGGCCAGGCTAGCGATACTCATACTGCCTCACTTCCAGGGTCCCCAAACTCCATTTTTTCTGAGCCTACTGGAAGAGGCAGAAAAGTTTTACCCTTCACTTGCTCAAGGATAACCAAGAGGTTACACAGGAGGCTGTGGGCATGCCACCTGATTTCCTGACATACCACATGAGGCACTCTGGGTGGTTCTTTTCGTTGGCCAAGGCTAGTATAACAACCTGCAGAAAATGCAGGTATTCAACTTTCTGACACCATAAGAAAGACCATTCTGAGAAAGGTCCTTAAAGCTATGCACAACCTTTTGCAGGTCACAAAAGCCTAGAGGCAAGAAATAGGGTAAATGCAGGTAAGGATGACAACCTATCTACAGGTGTGAAAGGCACCTTAAAAAGGTAAGCAAAGTTGAGACTCTTGAATCTATCAGTGTGGTTAGCATTAATTACTTTTGGCCACCTACCACTCTTCTTTTGGATCCAAAGGTGGATCTGGACTTACACCTAAGCCAATCCCACAGTCTGTTTTCCTGTTCACAGTGACTGATGCAGGGGTGGACATATAACCAAGTGTGGGCTAATGAGAGCCAAGTAGAAGTCTCTTATTTGATCTTTTAGAAGAAGGGAAGTCTCTTTTCTACTGGACTTATACTTCAAAGGAAGAAAGTCTGGAGGTACTGGTGGGCCTCCAGCAACCATATTGGGCCTTAGAATAAAGTCAATTTGGAGAAAAGAGGGTTTACAGATGGAGAAAGAACAAATCCTGGTGATATCATTTGAGCCTCTGAGTCAAGCTGCTGTCGAATTTTTTTAAAGATATATTGAGTTTTATATGACTAGCAAATTAGAAAGTTGTAATTAATACAACTCGTTCGGTACCCCTGCCTGCCAAAAGCTCACACCCAATGCAATGGGAATACTAGAAAGACAAACAGATTATCAGGTAATGTGGTGAGGAAGCCACCAGCTAAATAATGAAAAGGAAATATGGACCTGTATGGTTGGGTTCTGTATATGGCCAAGAAGTTCTTGTGGCTATGAAATAGAATACTGGGGTCCAGCATGTTCAATCCCAGAGGGTAGCCCTTGTGTGGTTGCTGTGGAAATATTCATTGAGCTGAGCATAACAGGGGAATAGAGAGCTCCCAGAGAGAAAATGTCACAAATTGAGCTCTACTCACATCCGTGTTAAGAAAAGGCAGAAGGCCTAACAGGGGACAGAAGAAGAACTGGCATTTTCCTAGGATCTCCAAGGCAAGAAATAGTTCTTATTTGATCTCTATATACCCACAGTTCTCACCAAGTTCTGGCACAGACAAAGTGCTGAATAGAGTTTCATAGATTAATTGAATGTATGCTATCTGAAGAAAAAGTAGTGGGTAGGTTTGGGTCAGATTCTGGAGGGTTTTGAGTACCATAAAATAATGAATGTGGACATTCTATGAGATGAAAAGCCATTCATTCATTTATTCAGTGGGTATTTATTGAGCATCAATTAAGTGCTAGTACTGTCCTAGGACCTGAGAGGATATATCAGTGAACAAAACAGACAAAAATTCTTGCCCTCATGAAATTAATGTTCTAGGAGAGATACAGTCGATAAACAAGTTCTGTGGAAAAAAATAAAGCAGAGTGAGAGGAGTCAGCAATGTGGACTGGAAGGGTTGCAATTTTAAATGGAATGGCTAGTATAGGCCTCATTGAGAAGGTAACACATGAACAAAAACTTGGGTGGATAGGGAGGGTGTTGTGCAGATACCTGAGGGAAGAATATTGAAAAGAGGAACAGCTAGTGCAAAGGCCCTGAGGTAGGAGCATGGCTGGTATGATCGAGGGGCAGTAAGGAAACAAGTAAAACTGGAACAGAGTGAGCAAGGATGAGAAGCACAGGGGTGAGAAAAAGGACCCAGACACATGCAGCCTTGCCTGTAGGATTTCGGTTTTTACTCTATGTTAAGAATAGATTTTAGGGGGCAAAAGTAGAAAAAGGGAGATGAGTTAGGAAGCTATTTCTATAATCCAGAAATGAGGGTGGTTTGGCACAGGGGGCGGTGATGGAAGTGGAGGGAAATGGTCTGATTCTATATAAATATTGAAGGTGTAGGCAATATGGTTTCTTAATAGATTGGTTGTGGGGTTGTGAGAGATAAAAATAAGAGTCAGTCACAAAAAGGGCTTCTGTTGTGAGTGGCACATGTAGGGCACCTTACTTGCTCTTCATGTGGAATCGACATTAAGAGATTTTGGAATCATAATTTTTGTTACTAGGGCAGTTGGTGATCATTGGTCCCGGCTCCGCCAGCCCGTCCCCCCCCCCAAAAAAAAAAAAAAAAGAGTCAGGATGACTCCAGGGTTTGGGGTTTGAGCAACAGGAAGAATGGAGTTGCCACTGACTGAGTTGAGGAAAACATAAGGCTAGAGTAAGTTCCTGAGGGAAGACCAAGAGCTTGTTTTTGGACATGATATAATTTGATATATCTGGGAAGTAGATGTGGCTCAAGTGACTGGGCTCCCATCTACCATATAGGAAGTCCAAGTTTCGATTCCCAGGGCCTCCTGGTGCAGGCGAGCTGGCCCATGCAGTGAGCTGATCTGTGTGGTGAGCTGGCCCATGTGGAGTGCTGGCCCATGCAGGAGTGCTGGCCCACACAGGAGTGCTGGCCCATGCAGAGTGCTGGTGCAGCAAGATGATGCAACAAAAAAAGACACAGAGGAGAAACAATAAGAGATGCAGCAGACCAGGGAACTGAGATGGCACAAGAGATTGAGTACCTCTCACCCACTCCAGAAGGTCCCAGGATCAGTTTCTGGTGCTGCCTAAAGAGAAGACAAGCAGACACAGAACACACAGTAAATGTGGGGAGGGGGGAGGGGGTAGAAATAAATAAATCTTTAAAAAAATTTTTGACATATCTATTGGACCTTAAGTGGAGACAATGAGTAGGCAGTTGGATAGAGAATTCAGGGAAGCAAAGGCTAGAGATATAAATTTAGGAGGTGACAGATACACTTTGCAAAACCATGAAATTGGATCAAAGACCCATGGAGCTGAGTATAAAAAGAGAAGAGGAGATGCCCAAGAATGAGCCCTCTGGCCTTCAAATATTAAGAGGTTGGGAAGAAGAAGAGGAGCATGAGTGGAAACTGAGAAGGAATGATCATGGAGACAGGAGGAAACCAAAGGAAGCCAAGGGAATAAATTGTTTCCAGGAGAGTACGATCATCAGCAGGGTGACCTGTTGCTCACAGGTCAAGCAGGGTGAAGACTAATAGTTAGCCATTCTATTTAGTCATGTGGAGGCCACTGGGGACATCGCCAGGTTCTATCACTCCTCTTCTGTGTAGTGTGGAGGTGAAAGCCTAATAAGTGAATGTAAGAGAAAATAGGAGTAGAATGGGAGATATCAAGAATAAACATATTTTCAAAAATGTTGCTATAAATGAGATCATAGAAAAGGGATGATAGCTGGTAGGGGAAGTGAGACAAAGAGAGGGGTGTTGTTAATTTAATGGAAAGGAAAAAGTTAAGAATGTAGGAGAGAGGAAAGAGAATTGCTGGGGCAATCTCCTCAAGGAGGTGAGAATGGATGGGACCTAGAGCAAATAAGGCAGTTTTAGTCTTAGGGTTGGCATCAAAATGAGAGCACAGTCTGTCTGTAGCAATGGATGGAAGGGCAGAATATATGAGCATAGATATTAGCAGATGGAGTAGATTTAAGAGTGTGTAGAAATTTTATTCTTTTCTTTCTATTTTTTTCCCTAAGTACCGTAAGAGCATTACAGAGTGAGCTAGGGAGAGGGGAATTTGGATGTTTGAGAACAAAAAGTTGTGAGATAGAGATCTAGAAGAAAGTAATTGGAGTAGAAAACAGGACGTCTGCTAGGCAGCATAAAGGATCTATTAGAGGTTCAAGGTTATGAATTTAAAGTGAAACCAGTTGGTTTTTTTCTAGCCTCATTCAATTTCATTCTCTGAAGGTGAAGAGTAGGTAGAGAATTGGATTTCTCCAAGATTGTGATTTTGCCAAACAAGTACAATAGAGCCAGGGAGAAGCAATTGAGACCAGATAATGATTATAATGATGGATCATGGCTAGGTAAGGGGGGAGAGAGAATGTGGGACTGGGCAAGGGGCTGTGGAAACATGGCAGGATCAATAGATTGGAGGTTCCAGTGGGGTCAAGAAATTGTCATATTCTAGATATTAAAGGGAATGAAAGTAGTTCTCAGAGAATGAGGTGCATGAAACTGGGCTATGATAGTGATTATTGGTATTGCAAGGTCTGGGAATGGCCACAGGAAAGGGACAGTTAAGATAGTGAGAGGATAGGGTCATTGGAGGATAAAGTTTCAAAGAGTCCAGAGACCAGACTATTGGAAAGATATTTATGTGCCTATTGAAATAGCCAAGTGTTAAGACAGGAGTAATGTTGGAAAGTCACAGTGAGCCAGAAGCTAAAATTATACAGAAATGAGGGAGTGCCATCAGTACCAGATGCAGCAATGAGGACAGTGGGTGACTTAGTCTGATGTCATGAGATTCAAACTGCAGCTCTTTCAACATGGTCTGGAAGCTGCAGTGAGGAACAAGGAGGGTACCTCTCCCATCTCCAGGGTCAGTAAGAGTACTGCAGGGGAAGCTGAGTCCTCAGGGGAGAGCCAAGTTTGGTTAGAATAAGGTGACAAGACTGGTCAGAGAAGAGGTCGAGGGAAGATTTTATGTGGGGTATAGAATGACAAGACTTCCCGTCCTATATGGAACACCTACAGTGTAACACACTATGTTCTAGACATTCTAATATACTGTTTCTAAATTTCATAACAGTCCTCCAAGGTATTTTGGACTTGACAGAGGTTAGCTAACTTGCTTACACCACACAGATGAATTTGGCAGAACCAGGATTTGAACCTAGGTCTGTCCTACCTCAAACTCCATGCTCACTCTCCAAAAATTAAAAATTCAAACAAGCATCCAGGTTTCAGTACTCTACGAAAAACAACCCATCAGCAGTGAATAAAGTGATTGGGAGGAGGAAGAAATGGAACAGGGGAACTGGTTACTAAATTCTGTCAATTCTTCTTTTGAAATATGTTTTGGATGCATTTATTTTTTTGCCTTGTATTAGTGCAATGGAACAATAACAAAAAATAAAACATTTGAATTTATAGCTTTCTCTCCTCTTCAGTGCCTTCTCCTGCCCCTCCGCCATAACCATGCACTCACAAAAACACACTCACATATACACACACACAATAGGACATCTCTTAGCTAGGTGGATTCTTTAGGCCTTTGTGTGCAAAGTGGGGAGGGGGAAGGAAAAGGGAAGTAAGTCCCCAGAGAGGCTGAACTGATATTTAGGACAGCTGGGAGGGGCAGGAGGGTACTGGGAGGTGAGCAAGGTTTGACAGTGACACCACATCAGCTTCAGAATGAGTAAATGAAGTAGATGAGGGAAGAGGGATAGACTATGGATTGCTTTTACAGGTTTTGATAAACACAAGTAAAGTACTTGAGGTATTTTAGTATAAATTATTTTATTTAGGTTTTAAATAAAGACATTTACATGGTATAACACTTAAAAAGTACAAACGTTTTTATGGCAGCAAGTAAGTCTTCTACCAATCCCTGTACCTCAGCTATGCAGGTTCTCACTTTAGGATGACCCTGTTAATTAATCTTTTTCTTCCTTTTTTCCTCTTCTTCCTCCCTCCCTTCCTCCTTCCCTTTCTTTCTTTTTAACACAAATGTGAGCACACTATGTATAATTCCATACCTTTAAAAAAAAATCTTAAAAATTGTTCCATGTTACCATTCTTTTTAACAGCTGCACACTATTTTCATTGTACAGATGGACTATAATTCATTCACCCAGTACCCTGTTGATGAATATTTAGTTTGTTTCCAATCTCTTTCAATGAGGCAGCAATGACAATTCTTGAACATTTGAGGATCTGCACTATTTTAAAATTATTTTTGCTTGCTAGGCTATATTTCCTTAAACATGACACAAGTTTGAGCAGGGCCCAGGGCTGATGTTCAGGCAGTGAGGCCAGGCTGATTGGTAACATATTGAAATACTTCCAGTCCTTGATAACTGATGCTTCCATGGGCCCCCCGGAATTCTCTGTTGCCCCAGTCCTTTCCTGGAATAACCCATCCCTCCATGGCCTCATGTTAAAGCAACTAAAAGGTTAACCCTTGAGCTGGCAGGGAGTCTCCAGGACCTGGCCCCAACACTGGGGCCAATTTTAGGTAAATTCTATTGCCACCCTGTTCCCCAGTCATACATGTTTTGAATATTTGATTAACTACATATATCTTGGCTCCTCAAAGCAAACATTTCATGGCTGGGCTCCTGTTTTGTATTTCACTGGTAGCCCATAAAACCTATCACATAAAACATCATATAGCTAGTACTCTGCATATACTTTTCCCACAATCTTCAGGACCTAGGGAATCAATCCTCTGGAACACACATGCCTGGCTTGCAGGGAAGTTTACTCCTATTCCAGAAAGGGCTAAGTGCCCCAAGACTCTCTTGTGAGTATTGCCCTGAAATCTCCTGCACTCTCAAAGCTTCCACAACCATACCTTGGAAGCACTTCATAAGTGACATCTTTGTCTTCCTCCCTGAGCTCCAGGCAGATCCCTCCAAATGCCTCTTGGACATTTCCAATCGGATGCCCCAACTTCCTGTGTTAGCACCAGGCTGTCCTTTGGTAAATGGCTGTGTGATGAATGATGAGAAGAAAACCTTCACCTTCTTCCACCCCACTGACTCATTAGAAATGCCCTTCTTAACCATTCCCTGTCTCCTCCAGGCCTCCCCAATTTACAGGAGGGACCAAGAGATACTTACATAAAGAGTGATCAGGACCCCCTTGACATTGGCTTGACCCCAGACCAGGACTGATCCAAGTCTCAGCCCCTTCAGGCTCACCTGACTTCCACTCAGATTTCCCTCAGCTCCCATCTTACAGCTCACCCATCCTGTCCACATCTCAGATGTGATGTCCTGACCTTCGGAGCCACCCAGCACCGCACCTCCACTCCACTGGGGCCCAGCCCCTACGGTGGGCCCCACTCGGCGCCCTTTTTCTCCAGACGCCTCGAACACGGTCCCAGTCACGGCTGCCTACGCATCCCCACCCCTCTACCTTGGGTCTTGACTCCTTAGACCTCCCTTCCTGATTCGCCCCTTGTCCACCCTCGCGACTCCTCGTCCCCTCCCTAACCCCAACTTCAGCCATCGCCGGGTCCCCCACCCACCCTCACCTCAAAGAACAGAGCGGCCAGGTGTTCCAGCGGTGCCGCGAACAGGTCTCCACAGAGCACTGCGCCGCGGAGGCTGCTGGGCCCCGGCGCCTCGGGCTTGGTGAGCAGGAAGAAGAGACCCTCAGCGCGGCCCGGGCCGGACAAGGGTCCCGCGTCCAACCTCGGGCGCTCCACCAACAGAGGCCGCAGTCCCCATGCAACAGTGCAGACCAGGAAAACCTGAAGCAGCTGCTCCGCCTCGGCCAGCCCCGCGCTGCGCTCCCAGGCGCCGGCAGCCGGCCGCAGGCTCTGGGCCACTTAGGCCTCCGAAGTCGCAGTCGCGGGTCTGCGCAGGCCTCCGCATCAGCGTTCTCCGCCACAAGCTGGGCCTACTCCTCTGCTCCCGACCTCTCGCGCGGCCTCGGGCTGCCTTGGTTTCCCTAGCGACGGCTGGTCCCCTCCTATTGGGCGTATGACTCCTGGTCCCGCCCCCTCCAGCCTAAAATGTTAGGAGAGCGACACCTGGAAGGGATGGGGTCGCTGTGGCTGTTTCCAGGAGACGAATGGAAGCTCCTACTTAGTGGCCAGTCTGTGGATTGAAGGTGCGCTAGGGTTAGGGTTAGGGTTAGGGTTATTGATTGGGTGTGTGGAGGGTAGGTCAAAGGATATAAATTCTGTTAGGCATCTTTCTAGCAAAGGTCAGATTAAATTAGAGGCCTACAGACATGGAAAATATTATATTCTCCCACCTCCGCCCAAACGTGTAATTCAAAATGGAAACAACGACGAGGTGTAAAATAGATGTAAGGAAATTCAGTGAAGTTTTGATCCCTTTCCCAAGAGGATAGCTTAAATAATTTAGAACAGTGCTGTCCACTAGAACATCCTGCTAGGAATGAAATGTTGTATATCTGCACTAGACACAGATGGCTCTTGAGTACTGGAAATGTGGCTAGTGCAACTGAGGAACTGATTTTTCAATTTTATTTATTTTTAATTAATTTTATGTTAAATAATCACATGTGGCTAGTCACTCGTGTTGGACTGCTCAGCTTCAGAATTTTAATATTCATTGTATATATATACCTAAAAGATATACCAGTGCCCTGCTTTGACCATGCTGTAAGCATGTGCTTAATGTGACAAGTGAGTAATCAAGTTCCTAGGTCCCTTTGATTTCCTTGGGTATGACCCCTAATCATCTCTTCTTAAATGTAGAAAACTATTTTTTAAGAATGCAAGATACTCAGAGCCTCTCCATCCTGCCTTATGTCTGGATCTTGTCTTCAAACAGGGTCAAAGTGGAGCTCCTTTCCTGGCCCCAGAAATTAGTATTTGTCACCAGCTGAGTCCTTTTCCATGATCAGGATATAAATAGCTCAGATCTTTGCATGCATGTGAGGTGAGAATGCATGAGTGCCAAAAACAGGGGGAACTCAGGCTGTGGGAGGCCTAAGCATCTGAAAAGTGCTCCTCTCTTCCCCCAAACATGTTGATTTTAGTCACCTCCCAGGGATATCCAGAATTTCTGGATATAGAGAATGTTTATAATGGGCTTCAAAGAAATATTAACAGAATAAGCACTTATGAAAGAGAGATTAGCTAACCAAGAACCTCTCAGGAAAACTCCAGTGGCTGGAAGGTAAAATGATTGATGTCATAATAACAGGGACATAGAAATTGCTATGATGTGAAAAAATGTTCACATTAGAAAATGAATCTTTATGTTTTTAAAGGGTGTTTTATCAATGCTAGATTAAACAATAGGCAGACTATGAGTAAAGGTGCTCTGCAGGTGCACTAAAACAATTTGATAATTTGATAATTGATTATTTGATAAGGATCATTTGGTAAGTGATATTTCAAAAAAAAAGAGCATCAGGAAAAATAGGCATATTGGCACTTCTTACACATATCTTACAGTTTTGTACAGTGTTAATTTAACATTATGCATAGGGGGGCATCATTATCATTTTAATGCTTAGGGCCCTCAAAGGTGTTCATCATAATCATGTTTTGTATGCAGAGTGAGTTCAGGGCAATTAGCCTCCTGTAAACCCTTCAAATACAATTTCAGTCAACTTCATCCCCTTCCTCCCCTGGCCTCCCTATAAATGAAAATAGAAACAAAGGAGCCTGGAAGATGACTTGAGGATGTCTGTCTGAGAGTAAAGTTTTCCTGAACACTAGCAATCCCAACTTGTTTTTTTCTTCAACAACACACCTTAATTTCTATTTTAGAAGTAGATTTAAAGAGTACCCATATGGGGCTTTTTGAATACAATTGTGATGTTTTCTTTATATTATATAATTATGGTAAAAAAATAAAAAATTAAAAGTGTATTAGTTACCTATTGCTGTGTAATAAATTATCCCCAAACCTAGCAGCTTAAAACAGAAATAAATATTTATTATCCCACAGAATTAGTTAGAAGAATCTCCTTCCAGCCATCTTGGATGTCACTAAATGAAAACATTAAATGTAAATGGGCAGATGTATTGGATGCACATCTAGAGAGTCCGGAACCTCTGGAGCTCCATCCAGGAGACATGCATAACAATATTAATTGTTGCATTGTCCATAATAGCAAAATAACAGGAAACAAAGCAAATGTACATCAATAGTAAAATGAATAATTATGGTCTGCATTATCCATAGGGTAAGATACCATACAGCAGTGAAAATGAATGAACTATAGCTGCAAGTATCGACATGGATATTGAGCAAGAAAAGACAAGTTCTGCAAGAGAATATATTCATTATTATATTTACATGAAGTTTAAAATGAAATGAAAAAAACTTTGTTAAAGGAACATACATAAGTAATTTGCAATAAAAGAAAAAGAAAATATGCCACTTGTACTCTGAATGTGGTGGGGCAATTCATTCCAGTTACTGAGAATAAATGTATTATTATTCATTTAAGTGCTCATGAGTCATTGTAAAATTGTGAATTAAATATCTTAAAAATTAAATTTTATAATGAAGTCTATTACTGGTGACTTCTTTGTCATCAAATCTATTAGGCTCTGTTCAGGCTTTGTGAAAGCATTCTATTCTCTTGACCTCCATGGCAAGCCTTGTCCTAGTTGGCCCCTAACTTGAGTAGCCACTCCCTCTCATTCTCTTTGGCTACTCTCTCTTTGCTTATCCCTTCAATATTGGAGTTGTTTAGGCAACTGAGACCTCCTGGACTTCTCACGTTAAAATCTCTCCTTGTATGAGTTTGTTCACCCAGGCCAGAAGTCCTCCTTTTATGCTAATGACTTCCAAATCTGTATCTCCAGCCCAGAACTGCCTACATTTAATATTTTGGGGTATCAATAGATGGATCTGGAACCTGGCAAGAAGTCCATGTGGACATCAATACCCCCAAGATGGCTGCTGGCAGCCTCTCACAGATTCTCCTATTTGGAACAAGATTTCCTCCAGAAGCCAGGAGAAGCCCCAGATATTCTCCAAGGGCCTTATCATTGGGTTTTCTTGGGGGATTGATGGGTGGGCTAATTAATCAAAACAGCAAACAGCTGGGACTCCTCCCATGCCATTAGCAAAGGGGCGGAATAATTAATGATTTAAAAAGCAAGGCAAAATCTGAATATCTCTCTCTTGTCTTCTATGCCCTGCTCTCACCATGTCCCCCCACATGGATCAACACAAAAGTAAAACCCGAGGATTTATAATCTATAATGAGAAATTGTAGTCTGTAAAGCAGCCTTCTTTATCACTCTTCAGCCCCTTCCTCTCTACCTGGGATCCATGATCTGTTATTTTCTCCCATTTCTACCCCCTCCTTACCTTAAATTACTGGCCTAATCAATGTGGTGTACTCTTGAAATGAATTTCCTGCAGTTTAGCCAAGGACCTAGACAAAATCCACTTACATAAGTATGTCCCAAATATTGCATGTAATATTATATTGCATATAATAAAATGCATGGTGATATGGGACATACTTGCCCTAAAAAATTATTTGTTTTCCTGAAATTCAAATTATCTGAGCTGTTATTATTTGCAAAACCTGGCAACCCTACTTGTGAATAATGGCATTCTTTTCACCTTCTTCTTTCAAACCTCATGAGAATTTCTCTTATAATTCATAAAGGACCATTCAGCAGAGGAGATCCTGGAAATGGTATTTCCCAGCCTTAGAAAGGAGCAATGGTCATGCCAGATTGATGAAAGAATTGAAGATCATAGGCAACTTTAGTTTAGATATGGAAAAACAAAAACATATTTAGCTATGTTTTTTCAAATCTGAGTTTTGTGACCATGTAAATTATACCCCCATCACAAACAAATTCTACTGCCTACTGTCTCTAATATACACTACCCCAAATCCAATCTACTTCCAATCCCATTGTTTTATGGGACTGTCTCTTTCTGATCATTGAAAATGTGCATATGGAAAGTGTAGACTAAGATTAAACTGGAAGATAGGGGAGGTGAAATGCTATTTTGGTTGTTTTGCACACTTAGCACCCATGTTAAAATTAGGGATGGGGAAACAATAGACTGTGGACAAATCTGACCCACTTCCTGTTTTTGTAAATAAAGTTTTATGGGAACACAGTCTTGCCTACTCATTTATTCATTTATTGTCTATGGTTGCTTTTTCACTACAAGGATAAGACTGAATTAGTTACAACAGAGAACTATATGGCCTACAAAACCTAAAATATTTACTATCTGGCTTTTTACAGAAAAAGTTTGCCAACACCTAGTTTAGATTAGCAAATACCCAAATTTTGGTTGGTGAAGATTCAAGGTGAGAAAGGTATAAGCTGTCTTCCTACATTTTTTTTAAGAAAAAAAAAACTATCAGTTTTCATGACATAAAACTTAGAATGTGTTTTTGTGGTTTCCATATGCTTTAGAATAAAAGGTCATTCTTCACAGGTTCTGGAATTAGGTAGCCCATCAGTCATAATTGCCAAAGTTGAGAGCACTTTTCTTCTTGTGGGTTTTCTTAGTTATTCTAGTGAGAAGCTGGGAGGGATTGCATTAAGTGAGATATATAGAGATATCTAGAGAGATATAATTTTAAATAATAAATCCATCATGTAATTCCTTATTAATGGTTATAGACTAATTGCCTTCTTTTCTCCCTCGTGCCCCAAAAAATGATCTTATGGGCTGCCAAAGAAGAGGTCCCTCATTTCTGAAAGCTGCAATGCCTCCATTAGTCATTAATTCTTCAGGCCTTGGAGATGAAGTAATGAATAGGATAGAGTCTTGTCATCAGAGAAGACACAATGTAGTGAAAATCCAAAGTCGTATATTAATAACAATAAAATCTGAAAACGACAGTCACCAAGACTGTCTACAGTCTTTTGAAGTCTGGTCAGTTTACATACTTCACTTGCCTTGTAATTCACAAGTCAGCAGAAAAGTTGTCACATGGGTATCTCTTTTGTTGCTGGTTTTGTTTGTGTTTTTACCACAGTACCCATATAGCCTTCTTCTAGTTTACCAGTTTTCATTGGAAAACTACATTCTCCTTCTCCTGAACCACATTCTACCCACTCCAGGTCCAGGTAGTTCCCAGCTCTGGGGCTGAAACCTGTGACTTGGCCTAAGCTAGAAGATGCATTCCATACCCTGGTCGCAGTGATCAGTGTGGCAACAGTAACCTGATTCCCTTCAGGACACACCCAACTTTTGTTTGGCTGTTGGGACAAATGAGGGCTTTCAGTTTTCTATTGGACTTGAACCTCGAAGGGTGTAGGGCAGAGCTCATGTGGACATCTTGGCACTGTAAGGGAAAAAGTTGCCTGAAAATGGAGCCAAGGTAATGGAAGTGTAGCTGAAAGGTGGAGAAGAGAAAGAAGCTCCTGATGACACTGAAATATAGATCAAGTCTCCACAGTGGTCTTTGTGTTAATATATAGTGCATATATACATATAAAATATATCATACCTTTATATAAATATATGTGATATAATGAGTCATATTCATATATGGTATATCATACATATGTGAATATATATACATGTAATTAAGTTACACAAAAACAAAAATTACAGTGCATTCCTAAAACTTTATATTTCTAAATAAGTAGTTTATGAAAATAGATTGCAAGGACACAGATCAGATTGACAATAGAGGTTCCATCTTGAGGGAATTAGAACTGTAAAAGTATGGTTATAGGAGATGACCTGTTCATGCATTTCTTTCTTTACTTCTTTTTTTTTTTAAGATTTATTTTATTTATTCCCTCCCCCACATTGTTTGGACTCACTGCTCTCTGTGTCCATTTTGCTGTGTGCTCTTCTGTGTCTGCCTGTCTTCTCTTCAGGAGGCACCAGGAACCAAACCCAGGACCTCCCATGTGGTCGAGAGGTGCTCAATCACTTGAGCCACCACAGCTCCCTGCTTTGTTGTATCTCTCATAATCTTCCCTCCTTGTGTCTCCTTGTTGTGTCATCTTGTTGCATCAGCTCACCATGCCTGCCAATCAGGCCTGCTCACTGTCTTGCTCACCTTCTCCAGGAGGCACAAGGAACTGAGTCCAGGACCTCCTTTGTGGCAGGCAGGAGCTCAATCACTTGAGCCACATCTGCTTCCCTTCATTTCTTTTTAGTCACGATAATGCATTGCTATTTTTTTAATGTAATTGTTACCAATTCAAGAAGTCTTTTAAAAGAAAAACAAGCAAATGAATCACAAGTTACTTGTTTTTGTTGTTTTGTTTCATTTTTCCCTCCTCCCATCCACTGTACTCAATGCATAACACAGAAGATCACTGCGTGGTGTGTTCTCACCTCAGTGATCTAAAATAAAGGGATAAAAAGATGATGTTAGGCTGCTTTGAGGTCTCCATATCCTGAAATTCTTTTCTATATATATTTTTTGCAAGTTTCAACATTTTGGCATGGATCAAAATAAAACATAAAGCATGGGCATTTATTGTTTTTCATCTCAATTATGCCAATTGCAGGATACTTTTCAGGCTATTTAACACAATGACCAGAAAGTGCTAGCTAGTCTCTTAATTATTAAAGCACTTTAATAAGACTCTTAATAAAACATAATGGCAGCATTAAATTTAAAAAAAGAGTCACAGCTGATGCATGTGGCAGGTAAAGAAAAGTTTCTTCAAGAAAGAGGAGAGATGTTGGTAAGGGGGAAAGAATCCATCAAAGAGAATGTTGAGAAAGAACACTTAAAAGGGAAACTTCCTGGGACAATTTCTGTAGGAGATGTGAAGGGTTAACCTTCAATCACTTTGTTTAACAGGTAATAACTCCAGATCACAGACTTAGCTGTTGATTTACACACTGCTTTGGAATTAAGGCAATAAGCCAGAAATTAATATGGGCACATTTTCTCATGTTTGTTCACCATTGAATGTTTGCTTCCCCGAGGGTGAAATAAATATTTAGTGAAACGTGCTAAACAATAACTCCTCACTTGTTTTTCACAAATACTTGTGCTGCAGAAATATGCTATGAAGAGTTGATTAACCTATTTTTAAAAAATGAATTCCATGCACTACTTAATTATAATAATCCATACAGTATAATTGGACAGAACAAGGAACACTGCAGAAAGCATACCTTTTTTCCTCTTTTTTTTTTTGCAATTTCAGGAAATCTTTGGGCTTGGGGTCAACTTTAGTTCTTAGATGTGGTCCTCTTGATTTTGAAGAAAGCCGCACCTCTTAGGCATATAGGGAGCCAATTCTTCTGGTGATAGTGGGATTATACATTTATGAAATATGTATTTGGTCATGAATGCATGAGTGAATGAATTAATATGAGCATTAACAAGAATCTGGACAGTTACATTCACCCCTGAGCTGGTCATGTAGGTGGGAGTAGAATGAGGGTACGATGAGAAAGAATTGTGTGAAAAATTAACACTGTTCTTCCAGGTACCTGAATTGGAAAAAAGAAAAGAGAAAAGGTACATGATTCTCTAATGTCATTTTTTTTCATGTTCAAAGATAACTTTCCTGATTTTTCTTGTTAGCTTCTGGGAAAGAAGATCCTAGTACCTTTCCACTCTTTTCACCATGACCACCTTCCTATAAGGAGACTCAGAACCATAGGGATAAAATTACTTCCAGGACATAGTGGACCATTCAGAGAGGTGCTTTTTTAAGGGACTAGAGGAGTGTGGGCTCTGTATTCCAGTGGTTCTCAACCATGCTGCACAGTAAAATCATCTTGGGCTATTTAAAGAGCAGCTATAGGCCGGGCTGCAGTCCAGAGCAATTGAAGCAGTGCCTGGGGGTGGGACCCAAGCCTTGGCATGTGTTAAAAGACCTTCAGATTAGCCTATTGTGTTTCCAGGGTAGAAAGCTACTGGTCTATTGGGAAACCTTACCTTCTACAAGGCCAGTGTCATGGGATTGTGATTTCTAATCTCCAGAGAGCTAACATTTTCTTTTTAATTCTGTCTATGTCTCCATCTCTCATTCTTTATCTCTCTGACTTGTTCTATCTTTATCTGTTTCTTTGCCTCTTCTCTCTCTGCTTTCCCCTTTATTTATCCTTCAGGCATTTCTTATTTATTCTGGAGAGGTAAGACTGAACCTAAGAGAAGACTGAGTCTAAGACAAGGCTGAACCATCACTGTCTCTTGCTCCTCTAGGCTCCCTTGGGATGCTGAGGCAGTGATTGTAGTAAAATGGCTGGACTCAGCTTTGGAGTAGACACTGATCCCAGCCCTAAAAAGCCCTGAAGCAGAATGATGAAGCTGTAATGCTCTAGGGTTAGGCCAGTGGTTTTAAAAGGGTGGTCCCGGGCAGGCAGCATCAGCTAAAACCTGGGGACTTGTTACAAATGCAAATTTTCAGCCTGTAACCCAGATCTACTAAAACAGCAACTCTGGGACTCGGTTTCAACAAATGTGTTTTCACAAGACTTCCAGGTAATTCTGATGCTTGGTAATGTTTCAGCATCACTGCTCTAGACTCCATGGAGAAATGCTCTGGTTTACTTTTCACAGGCTTCTACCTTGGATAAAGGAAGTCCTTTAAACATCTGAGCTCGCAATGAGTTTGGAACCCATATTTATCCAAGTAAATAACACCATGTACTGAAAGAAACAACCTCAAATCTCAGTGATTCAAAATAATAGTTTATTCTTGCTCCAATGTGGGTCCAATAGCTTTCCTGTGTGGCCGTTCTCCAAGTGATGACTGAGGGATACAGACTTCTTCTAATGTGTGCCTCTACTCTCCAGGAGTCCTTAGCTTTAGCTGCTCTTAAGGATGAGAGGGAGACCATAGGAAATTTCAAGGAAAATTTCAGAGATGAGGCCTGGAAGTGGGGTACAGCTCTACCAACCACATCCCATTGGCCACGTTCCACAAGGCCCTAATCTGTCTGCAGGGAGGGCTGGGAAATGAAGACCATCTATGTGCCCAGAAAGAGAAAACAGGACTGGAGAATCTCTAGCCAGTCTCAGCCAGGCAATAATGGAATGTTCCTTTGCTTAACTTTGTTCTCTGTGCACATGTCTTCTTGGGAAGTCCATGATAACTCATGGCTTTTTGATGACAAGATTGGTATATATGAGGGCTCTGGTGCCTTCTCCATGTATCCTTGTTAATCTATACTTACCCACAAGTGCCTTTGTGTTGACATGTCCTATATCAGCACAATGAGCCAGGAAATATGTTCTGCAATAGGGAACGGCTCTTATGCTTAAGAGTTTGTTTATATGGCTCCACTGTGTGAGAGTTTTGAGTTTTAGATCATTTGTCCCACACATGGTAGGCTATCTTTCCTTAGCCACTACAGATTCTGTTCACCTTTACTTTGTTCTTCCTGCCTTATTTCAGTGGTAGTAGGATTAGAAGACCTTGAATGCAGTTGTTCATGTGATCCCTAATATACATTCTCATGCTGACTCAATTGTGTTTCAGATAAGCCACTATGGAATATTGCAGATGTGAGGATTTGAGGGGAAATGGGCAAATAAGCAAAAACACCAACCCCATGTGATCAATGTGGTTTGGCTGAAAGATACTAGTGGGCCCCCCATGACTTTTCCTCCCTGATCAGGTATTGTGGATGGAGGGTAGATAATTTCTAATCATGGTTGTGGTTTCCAGGTACTTAGGTTCATTTGAAGAGGACTAGTAGAGTACATTGGTGAAAAAGAAGCAGGGTCAATTACTAGATGGAGAATTAACTTCTCCTTGACCTGAAATGGAGAGAAACCAAATGAAAATACCACAAAATCACAGGCCCAAGAAAATCTCACTAAATAATGCCTGCAACTAGAATTGCTGTGCTAGGAAGAAAGGGATATCTTCATTGTTTTGCAGACAGAGAGGATGATGGACCAGGAGGACCAAACCTATGGGTTACATAGAGAGTAACCTATAAAGATCCACCCCTTTCCCAAGGGAAGGCCAGGATCCAGGAAATCAATGAAAATTTTCCTCTGAAAGCTACAGATAGGAAGATAATTTGGAGAATTCTTCCTTTTCTATTCCCTTCTACCACCTGTGATGACATGGCAAAGCAGTGGCAAACATCTGTAGTGCTTTAAAAAGGGAGATTAGGCATATCAGTACAGGGAACTACAGGCAATACTTAACTGATTTGCAGGCACTACAGGCAATAATTAATTCATTTGCAGGGTTCACAGAGTTATGAGTAGGAAGATTGAAGGCCTACACAATGACAGAGCATGCCTGGGATGTTGTTGGGGTCATCACTTGAAGGAAAAGCTGTTGGCAGATGGGACATACTAAAGGCAGTGTTGTGTGTGGGTGAAGAGGCAGGCAGGGCTTGGATTTCCCCAGGGTGAAGTTTACCTACTCAGAAAAGTTGGTGAGGTCAATGGGTTTCATCTGAACCATCACTTAGTCAGCAACACTTAAAACAACATTGGGGAGATTTTTTCCAGTAAAATGAAGAGAAAAAAACAAGAATATCTCATTGCTTGTATCTTGAAAAATGAACAGACATATTTCTATAGAGTTTCTCTACAGGTAGAATTTATTGAGTGCTTACTATGTGCTAGACACTGTTCTCAGCATTATATAAAACAATTTCATCTTCAAGAGCCTTATGAGAGGGGTATTACTCATACACCAAATTTATAAATTGTCAAAGGTTATAGAATTTCATAACTAGGGGGAAAGAAAAAGGCAGAATGATGTGCTTCTCAAACTTTAATGTGCATAAAATCACCTAGGGATCTTGTTAAAATGAAAATTTCAGGGTTTAACCTCCAGAAATTCTGATTCAGTAAATGCGGGGCAGAGACTGAGAATTTGCTTTGCAGTAAGCTCCCAGGTGCTATTGATGTTGCTACTTTCTGGACTAGCACTGGATTAGATGACAGAGTTTAGTTTTCTCCTAGTCTAAAATGAAGACCTATATAAGGAAAAAAACTCCTTATGTAGCAGAGAAGTTCTTCCCCATGAGTGCTGGGATGAAGCAGTGGGAGTAGCTCTTATACATGGTCTAAGAAAGAATCATTAAGGTACATACAATTTGGACAGAGATCACTAGTCCTAGTAGTCTACTTCAACCACTGAGCTACATTGCCTCAACATGCCTAGGCTCTGAGGTCTTCTCTTCACTGGCAGGCAGTCTTGACAGTGGCCCCAGTACTTTTCCTCTCCCCTCTCTGCATGCCCATCCTTGAGTTAACTCCTGCATCCTCCATCCCCAGCAACCAACAGGATGCTGTCCTAGGTGCTGAACCTCATTCTGTAAAATGAGCTGTGTATGGGTATAGAAGGCAGGGTCAGTCTGAGCTACTGAATCCAGTTTTAAGCTCTTTTTATAAACAGTTCAGTGCAGCTCATGGTGCTATGTTTTGAGTGCCACAGAGCCACCGCCTTGTAAAATAGTAGCCTATCAGGAAACTCTTGGATGAGCCTCCCACTCCTACTTAGAGCTCCTCTGGGGCTGAAAATGTTCCCAGGAAACCAGTTGAGTGCAACTGCTAACCTTTATCATAATAGCATGGGTCCATACAAGACTTAACATTGTGAAGCCCAATCCTATCTAAGTTCTAATA
This sequence comes from Tolypeutes matacus, assembly GCA_026826555.1. Lineage (NCBI taxonomy): Eukaryota > Metazoa > Chordata > Mammalia > Cingulata > Chlamyphoridae > Tolypeutes > Tolypeutes matacus. Next base: position 3,652,489 of record JAKSZT010001078.1, on the reverse strand, counting down.
TGATTGAGTATAACTGATGGGTTTTGAGGAATTTGGGCAAATAGGGAAAATGTCTCCATTATCTAAGGGATGAAAGGGACCATGACCAAAGTTGTTTCATGCTAAATCATTTCTTTGTGACACCCTGATATCTTGATCCCAATTCAGGACTCTTTCTGCTATTCTGTGTAAGGGAGTTCATGTAGCTCAAGAGGTTGAACACCTGCTTCCCATATACAAGGTCCTGGGTTGAATTCCCAGAACCTCTTTTTTTAAAAAAAGTGGTGAATTTTAAAATAGGAGTCTCTTGACAGCATATGCAGTGCCTAATACGGGAGGACAAGAATATTAAGTCCTCAAAGTTGTTGCAAGTAACTATGAAATTTGTCCTTCAATCTTGGTGGTTACTGTGGGTCCCAAGGGGAGAGGGAGGGAGGAATAGAATAGATGGAACATGGGACATTTTTGGAGCCACGGAACTGTTCTACATGATCCTGCAAGGATGGATACAGACCCTGTCAAACTTCATCAAAATCTATAAAAGTGTACGGCCCAAAATGTAAAACAAAAGTTCAAATCATTGACCATTATTAGTAGCAATGTTTCAGTATTTGTACATCAATTTTAACAAATGAACCATCCACATGTAAAATGCTATTAAGAGGGGAAAGGGGGAAAGGGATAGGATGTTGGGTATATAGGAATTATGTATATTCTGTATGCAACTTTTTTGTAACCTCAAGCTTTGAAGACAAAGTGAAAACAAATAAGACACTGGGTGAATAAATGGAAGCAAATGTCACTGTACATACAAGACAACAGCTCTTATAGTGATGAAAGACGTAATATTAAAAACAATTTAAATTTCATATTTTTAATTTTTCATTATTTCAAATTTTAAAAAAAAATTATATTTTATTTGTTATTTTTAAAACCCTCATTATATCATTTTCCTATTTATTGAATTTAATATTTTGTTGGCTTCAACTTTGAAGAAGTTTTGGATCACAGAAGGGTTACAACTGTGGCAGGGGAGAATCATTGGTGTGGGGTGTCAAGGGGCATTCATGGGAGGAGGTTCACCTGGGGCATACCAATAAGGCATATGAATATGTTCAAGTGTTCATGGCGATTGTCACAGTGGGTGGAGATCCACACAATAACCAAAGAAATATCGAATTTCCATCCTGGAGAATCTACCACATTCTCTATTGAGACAGCAGGAATCCCCTGAGTACAGGGGCAGTGACTACTGAAGAAGGACTGACCATTAATGGGCCCTTTATTGTTATGACTGTACTTATGAACCTTTACTTTTGAAATTGAAACTTATCATAGTATTATAGGGTGCCTAAGTGTTACCTTCTGAGAGCTTCATTGTTGCTTAAAGGTGACTTCTTTCTAAGCCAAACTCAGCATATAAATGCATTATCTTCCCCCAGTGTGGGACATGACTCCAGGGGATGAGTCTCCCTGGCATTGAGGGATTACTACCAAATACCAACTAGCAATGCAACTGGAAAAATACCTTGGCCAAAAGGGGGAAAAGGTAAAGACAAATGAGTTTATATGGCTAAGAGACATCAAAGTGAGCCAGGAGGTCATTTCAGGGATTATATTTATTCACGTCTCAACAGGAACTCATTGACTGCCAAATTAACTATTATCTCAAGTAGTGGGGCTCCTGAGGGCTCTGGAGACACCCAGACACTATAGGCAGGGAAGACAGCTCAGGAGTTTGGCTCCCTGCCAGTGGGCCCTACTTTGGAATTTATATTCCCCAGTGTGATAGAGTTGGACTCAGTTGTGTTTTTCCTACACATGGCTCTGCTGCCCCTCTAGTTGAAGCTATAGTTAGTACTAGAGTTGATAATTATATGTCCAAGAGTCTTAAATCTGGGCTGCCCATGTGTCAGGCCCTGAATCTCAACATACTTGCAGCACCTACTCTCCAGTTCATTGGACTCACCCAGGACAACTAACAAGGAGATGATGAGTGACAATGACCATCTCAAGGAATAGAGAGAGTCTACAACCGCAAGCAAGCAAGAAAGTCCCATCCATCTGCCCCATGGGACCTAAGCCCCCTCTCAATTAGAGGTGTATGGGCATCACCATCACAGAATCCTCAGAATTGGAGAATGGACAACGGACTAGAGTAGACTTACACTTATTCTCCTGTAGACTTGAGATCCTAGGAATAGAAGAACTTTCATCACGGATGTGGAGGCAGTGGCCACTGGGGGTTCTGAGGGGAGGGAGATGGGAAAATAGGTGTAATTTGGGGACATTTTTGGGACTTGTGAATTATCATGAATTATATTGCAATAACAGAAACAAACTACTGTATATCTTGTACTAACTTGCAAAAATGTGCGGGAGAGAATGTAAACTACAATGTAAACTATAATCATCGCATATGGCAATACTCCAAGATGTGTTCCTCAATAGTGGCAAATGTACCACACTAACGAAGAATATTGTTGATGTGGGAAAATGTGGGAAGGCTAGGGAGCAAGGCATATGGGAATCCCCTAATTTTTTTCTGTAACATTTATGTAATCTAAGTTTTAAAAAAAATAAAAATAAAAAAGTATATTTAAAAAAATGACCTAGGAACTGCCCTTCTGAGTCCTGTGTCACTGAATCTTGGGACTGTGGCTGAGGTCCTAGAAGTCTGTAGTGAGACAGCCCAACACAACTCTATCTTCTCCTGCCCTGAAACCCTGAGGAATTCACCCTACCTGAAGGGATTCAGTCTTATGGAAAACATATTCAGGCTTGCAGCAGAATATTTATTCTTGTACTTTATACTAGGAGCAGAGAGCTGTGTTCTGTTATCATCACAGTTATATTAGTGTTATCCATACCCATTGGGGACCAGAATGTGATAACCTATGCACACCCTCACCTCTGACCACCACAATTGCCCAAGTAATATCTGCTCTGGTCCTGTCCTTGACATGTCACTCCTGTGTGACTGGGGCAGGTCAAATCACCTCAGGCTTAGTGTTCTGAACTTTACTTTGACCAATTTAGATGCCATTGTTTCTGGAAATCCCTTTTCATCATATCATTTCAGGAACACAGCCTCAAATGCAGCATACTGCAACTTAGTTATTTATTTTAGTCAAGTGACATGCATAAAAAATTACCTCCATGTATGAATGTAGGTGTAGGTTCTATAAGGAAATAGAATCAACAGGAAATATTTGTAAATAGTATGTGATTTTACAAAATTGTCTAATTTGTTTTTTTTTTTTTTTTTTCAAAGATTTTATTTATTTATTCATTTATCCCCCCCTTGTTGCTTGTGCCCGCTGGGTCAGCCAACCACGCCACACGGGCAGGCCTGCCTTCACCAGGAGGCCCCAGGAACCGAACCCGGGGCCTCCCATATGGCAAACGGGAGCCCCACTGATTGAGCCACAGCCGCTTCCCAAATTGTCTAATTTGAATGTGAGGATGCACAAGTCCAAATTCTGTAGGACAGGCTGCAAGGCAGGGACTCCAATGAAGGTCTTCAAAGAGTTCTCCAGGACGCTGCATGCCTGGCTGTCTCAAGTAGAGGTGCAAATTCTCCGTCTGAATGCTGAAATCACTTGTCCCTTAAGGCCTTCAACTAATTGGATGAGACATCACTCATAGTTGATGGATAATCTTCTCAGTTGATTATAGATGTACTCAGCCATATATGCAATCAACTTACTGATGATAAAAGTCCATGAAATGCCCTTGTATTACAAGTAGCCCAGTACTTGTGTTACCAAACACCTGGACACCATTACCTGGCTGAGTTGACATATTAACCTAATCATCAGAGCCTGCTCCTTCCTTGTCAACTTGGAAGCCATACACATCTCCTTATGCCATACTTAATCTCTAAATAAAAGCATATATATATATATATATATATATCTTTTTCCACCTAACAATATTCAACTGTCCTGCTTATACCTGAAACCACATTAAATCCATCCAAATTAGGGTACAACTTCTTGGGTAACATTCACTCTCTTGACATACTTAAATACTTTGACATGAGCCTAATATAACTTATATAATATAATAAGGGGAATGGATAGAGAAGAAAACAAAGGTATTTGTTTTATGTACATATTCAAGTATACTCATAACAAAACAAGGATGAAATAACCATTACCATTATAGCCCTAATTTCTGTTTCTGGTCACATGTTCAAAGTTCATATTTATCACTACCTTCTTCCACTACCATGTTCCCTTTACCCTCAGCAAGCACCCAGATGGCTGTGGTCCTTTGCCTGGTAGGGTGACCCAAATCTTAATTCCTGAAGATTCTTGGCCATTGTTAGTCATGCCTGGATTGAGTTGTTGCAATTTTCCATTGATTTTAATCACAGGACATGGTAATATTAAAAGATGCCCTAGGGGATTTCCTGCATCCCAGGAAAACTCTTCTTTACCTCCATTGGGCACTATTTCCCCTTGATAGTTAGGGTCAATCAACCCAGCCAGTATAGTAATTCCCTTCTTTGCCCAAATTAAGGAGCCCAAATTGGCCAGGTGGCGGTCAACTTCCAGTTCAATGGAATCTTTTTTGTGTTCCTAGGTGGAAAGCACTCCTCCTTTTGGAACAAAGACCTGTAGAGTAGCAAAGCTTAAGGTTGCAGGGACAGGAAGCAAAAATTTTCCTAGTGGATCACTAGGGGAAATAGTGAGTGTTGCCGCTGCCATTTCTGCCCCTTGATCCGGAACCTGTGAATCCTGGATATGAGAGAAAGAGTACCACGGAGTGGATGCTGATTTAGAGCATACACTGCCTCCTGGAGAACATTGTCCCAGCCTTGCAAGGAATTGACACCTAGTTGGCACCATAATTGAATCAATAAAAGGCCATTCCACTGTTCTATCAATCCAGCTGCTTCAGGATGTTGGGGAAGATGGTAAGACCAGTGTATTCCATGAACACGTGCACATTCTTGGACATCATTTGCTCTGAAGTGGATACTTAATCAGAAGCAATGCTGTGTGGAATACTATGGTGGTGGATAAGACATTCAGTAAGTCCACAGATGGTAGTTTTGGAAGACGCAAAACTGTCATCCACAGTGGCTGGACATCTGGAAACAGCCTGGCCTGGGAGGGGGTGCTCACCTCCCCTTGCCTCTGTGGTGTCACTTGTGCACTGGCCCAAGAGCACAGCCATGGCCTCCCTGAGCTGGTGGCCACCTGTCCAGGACCATGGGTGGCTCTGTGGTTGCCACCAGGTTCCAGGGCTGCTGGCTGAGGGAGTGGGGGAGCTGCTGGGTGTGGTCCTAAGAGATGAGCAGGAATGGAGTCCAATGCCCATGGCCAGCATGTTCTGGCAGCGGGGTCAGGGGTGGTCAGCTTTTCTCTTTTTCTTGGACTTCCCCAATGCAGAAGGTGGTTTTATAAGGAAGAGAAACCTCTATTTGGTTTCCCAGTCCATTGTAGGTACTCCACTTTTTTATTCCTATTACTCTACACTGCCTACATAAGTTAAATATTCATTTTACTAAGTCTTATATGGCCCCTCTTCTAATTTTTGTCAATATTACTATTATCCATCTTTCTTTCTCACACCTTTCGATTCCTCTGGCCCTAATCTTTTGTCTTCAAGGGAACATAGAAAGAAGCAAGGAAATAAAATAAGAAAAACAAAGTCCCAAAGAGAAAACTTAACACACACACAGAACCACCAGCTAAATAAAACTCAAGAGCACAGAGAGAAGCTAATCAACTGAATAAACCCATCAAGATAAAATAATGACTAGAGGACAACAAAAAGTTACAAACCACACTGAGAAACAGGAAGATATGGACCAGTAAAATGAAAAAACTAAAAACCAGGAAGAGATGCAGAACATAGGACAACTAACCAATATACTGAAGAAATTGTAAACATACATAAAAAGGTAACGAATATGATGGTGATCAAAGGCATAATCTAAGAAATAAAAAAGATACTGGATTCACATAACAGCAGATTTGAACAGGCAGAAGAAGGAATTAGTGATGTGGAAGACCAATACATGTGAAATCAAACAGATAGTAGAACAGATAGATAAAAAGACAGAAAAAATCCAGCAGGGACTCAGGGATTTAACCGACAACGCAAAATGAACAAACATATATATGCCTTCTAGGCATCCCAGAAGGAGAAGAGAAGGGAAAGGGAAAAGAAGGAGTATTGAAGGAAATAATGGCTGAAAACTTCCCAACCCTATTGAGAGATGTATGTACAAGTCCAGGAAGCACATCGCACCCCAAACACTATAAATCCCAACAGGCCAACTCCAAGACATATACTTGTCAAAATGTGAAATGCTCAAGACAAAGAGGAAATACAAAAGTCAGCAAGATAAAAGAGAACCATCACATACAAGGGAAGCACAATAAAATTAAGTGCTGATTTCTCATCTGAAACCATGGAGGCAAGAAGACAGTGGTATGACATAGTCAAAGCACTAAAAGAAAAATCTTCCAATTCTCTATTCAGCAAAACTGGCATTCAAAAATGATGGAGAGTTCAAAATATTCACAGATAAACAGAAATTAGATGAGTATGCCAATAAGAAACATGCCCTTCAAGAAATACTAAAGTAAGTTCTATAAGTTAATAGGAAAAAACAAGGGAGAGAGAGTTGGAGAGTGTAAAAAAACTAAAAAGACAAAAAGAGAAATAAAAACAATATATGACATATATTAACCCAAGAAAATATGGCTCAAGTAAGAAATTTGTTGTGAGTAATAACACTGAATGTTAATGGATTAAATTCACCACTCAAGAGACACAGATTGGCAGAATGGATAAGCAAATATGATCCACTTATATGCTGTCTACAAGAAACCCACCTTTGACCCAGGGATTCAAGGAGGCTGAAAGTGAATGGCTGGAAAACAATTTTATAAGCAAACAATAGCCAAAAAAGGGCAGGAGTAGCTATCCTAATATCAGACAAAATAGACTTTAAATGCAAAACTATTGTAAGAGACAAAGATGGAACCCTCATCCACTGCTGGTGCGATTGTGGAATTGTCCAGCCACTGTGGATGACAGTTTTGCAGTTCCTCATAAAGCTAACGATAGATCTTCCATATGATCCAGCAATTCCACTGCTGGGTATATACCCAGAAGAATTGAAAGCAAAGACACGAACAGAGATATGCACCCCAATGTTCATAGCAGTATTGTTTACAATTGCCAAAAGTTTGAATCAGCCTCAGTGCCCATCAACAGATGAGTGGATAAACAAAATGTGGTACGTACATACAATGGAATATTACTCAGCTGTAAGAAGGAATAAAGTGTTACCACAAGGAATAACATGGATGAATCTTGAACACCTTATGTTGAGTGAAGTAAGCCAGGCATTGAAAGATGAACAGTATATGACCTCACTGGTTTGAAAGGGAGCAGTCTCTGAGAACCATTGTCTGAAAGATAAGTTAGCAATGCAGAGAAAGAGAAGAGAAGGTTGTGAGTCATCACCCATATGGACATAATCCATGGTAAAGGGATAAATTATAGTTGCATATTGAAGGATAGGACAGGTGTGTAGTGATATTACTGGGTTTGGTGATGCAGGGTTGACAGGTGGGTAGATTAGGAAGGGCGGGTTAGAATACTGAGCATACTCTGCAGAGAGATGGGAGAGGGACTAGGTGAACATGGAATTTGTGGGTATGAGGGTGAAAGTGCAGGAGTGGGAATGCTCTTATGAAAACATGATAAGGTAGTGTCACTGGGTTAGGTTGTAGGTTGGGGGGGCATTCAAGATGGGGCGCATCTGGAGTAGGCTTCTGGGGATGGTGTGAGTGTTCATCCTATCATAATGCGTTGTGTCAGGGAGTGGAGACCCACATGGTGAGTGGGAACGAGATCATCCCCCATCTTTGAGAGGACCGATTCACCCAGAAACAGACAGGTGAGTGTCTCTTAGGAGTAAGGGTGGATCCTAACAGGGGAAGATAATCAGTGTGTCAAGACCTCTTGTTGCATGTAACTATGAATCTTGTCATCCAGTAAGTCAAGATGGAGTTATCATTTGCCGCAGGGGGATGGAGAGGAAGGAACAGAAAAGATCAAATGGGGTATTTAGTGGTCAGGGGAAATGTTTTTCTTTACCTTACAGTAATAGACAGAGGACATGGCAAATATCATAAAAAATTATTAAATTGTACTATCTAAATTGTAAACTATACTGTAAACCATTGACAATGTATAGTAGTTATGTTTCACTATCTGTATAACTGTTATAACAATGCTATCACCTGCATACAAAAAGGTTTTAATATGGGGTGAGGAAAGGGGGAGGAGGTTGGGTATATGAGAGTCTCTAGTATTCTGTGTGTGACTTTGCTGTGACCTAAAACTTCTTTGAAAATTAAATGAAACTTTGGGAGACACTGGGGAGTGAGAGTGGGGAGGTGCCACGGTAGAGACTGAACACCCGATAATGCAGTGATAAAGGGAAAATAATAATAATAATAATAATAATAATAATAATAAAATATTCTCTTGTTTTTTTCCCATTTTTTGAATGTCCCAATCCTTTAATTTAATTTTAGTTTTAGTTTTTTTTAAGTTCCTATGTATTTTATCTCTTGCATTTAAGCTTATCATTATTTCATTTCCCTATTAATTGTATTTGGTTATTATATGGACTACATCTTCAAGGATCTGTAGATCACAGAAGGGTTAAAACGGGAGCTGCAGACGATCATTGGTGGGGGGCGGTGTCTGGGATGGGGGATTCATGGGAGGAAGTTCATCTGAATATACATGAAAGATATATAAAATTGTCCAAATATCAAGGGGTGGGGCATGGTCACAGTGAGTGGACAATCACTCAATAAATGAGGGTATACTGAATTCCCAACCTGGAGGGCTCTGCCACATTCTCCAAGGGAGCAGCAACAGTCCCCTGAGTGCTGGGGCAGTGTCTGACAGGAGGATGGTCCACTAATGGGTTCTTGTTATTGAAGACTAGCCTTAGGAGTCTTTGCTCTTGTAATTGAAACTTAGCCTACTGTTATGGGGTGCCTAAGTTTTGCCACCTGAAAGCCTCCTTATTGCTCAAATGTGGCCTCTCTCTAAGCCAAACTCAGCATATGAATGCATTACCTCCCCCCCAGCATGGGACATGACTCCTAGGTATGAGCCTCCCTGGGAACAAGGGATTAACACCAAGTACCAACTGGCAATATGACCGTAAAAAGACCTTGAATAAAAGGGGGAAAATGTAAAGACAAATGAGTTCATGTGGCTAAGAGACTTCAAAGAGAGTCAGGAGGTCATCCCAGAGATAATGCTTATGCACACCTCAGTAGGATCTCATAGAACACCAAAGTGGATATCACCCCACATAGACAGGCTCCTGTGGGCTCTGGAGACCCCCAGGTCCTATATAAGTGGGGATAGCTCCAGAGATTGATGCCTTATCAGTGGGCTATACTTTGGAATCTGTTCTCTTGAGAGTGATAAAGTTGGGCCCAAATAAGTCCTCCCTGCACAATGTCCATCAGTCCCTTCTATTCAAACCTATATGTAGTGCTGGAGTTTGTAGGTGTACTTCCAGAGACTGGAGCCTTTGGTCTGCCCATGTGCCAGCTGTGCCTGGAATCTCATTGGAGCTGCAACTCCTATTCTACAGCTCAATGGACTCACCCAAGTCACCTGGCGAGGAGATCAAGATGGACAATGGCCATCCCAATGAATGGAGAGTCTGCAGCTGCAGGCAAGATAATCTCATCCATCATACACATGGGATATAAGCTCCCTCTCACTTGGAGTTGGAGTGGGCATCAGCATCCCAAACTCCGCAGGATTGGGGGAAGAGCTATGGACTAGAGTGGACTCACTGGTATTCTGTTGTAGACATTGTAATTCAAGTAATGGAAGAAATTACAACAGTGAGGTGGAGCCAGTGGCCACTGGACACTTTCAGGGCAGGGAAGGGAAAAGCAGTTGTAATACAGGGGCTTTTTCGGGACTTGGGAATTTTCCTGAGTGACATTACAATGACAGATATAGGCCATTTTACATTAGCATATAACATGCAGAACTGTGTGAGAGAGAGTGTGGTTTGCAATGTGAACTATGGTCCATGCTTAATGGCATATCCCCAGGATGTGTATATCCCTTGCAGGTGATGTGCCACACTAATGAATGATGTTTATGTGGGATGTTATGGGAGCTGTGGGAGGTGGGGAACATGGGAATCCTTGTAATTTTTGTGTAACATTTATGTAATCTATGAATCTTTAAAAATATATGTATAAAGTGTTTTTTTTTTAAAGAAATATCGAGCAGATGGTTACAGATCATAAAGTAACTAAAGAAAGTTTATCATCTAGTTTAGAAGAGCAGAAGCATTTGACCCAACTTATAAAAGAAAAAGAAATTTCTTTTGAAAAACTTAGAGCAAGAAGTTCTGAGCTCCAGGAGGAATTAGATAAATGTATTCAGGCCTTAAGGTAAAATGAAATTTTGCAACAAACCATAGAGGAAAAAGACAGAAGTCTTGCATCCATGGAAGAAGAAAACAATCATCTGACAGAAGAACTACAAAGACTCAGGGATCAGCAGAATCAAGCTATTCCTGTGGCTGAGCCCAAAACTCTAGATGTTATTGAACTGGAATCTGAGGTGTCGCCACTGAATATAAGAAGTGTGATCTTCAAGAGGAAAGAAAACATCATCAAAAGACAATTGAAGATCAAAGCCAGAGTATGATGCAACTACTTCAGTCGTTACAGGAGCAGTAAAAGGAAATGGATGAGTTTAAAATATCAGCATGAGCAAATGAACACCACACATACCCAGCTCTTTTTAGAGAAAGATGAGCACAATAGGAATTTGCAAATAATGATCAAATGAGTAAGAACTCAGATCCATGAAGGAAGACAGGGCATTCAAACTGAGAATTCTGATATTTTCCTAGATACAAAAGTCCAGAGCCTTCGTATAAAAAATTGAAGTGTTCAGGATGATTTATCTAAAGCTGAAACTGAAAGATCAGTAAAAGGGATAAAAGAAGGAGAATTGGAGATTAAACTTCTAAATGAAAAGAATTCATCTTTAACAAAACAGATTGAAAAGCTGTGCAATGATGAAGTTATTAAATTATCTCCAATAATTCAGCAGAAAGAGTTGGAAATACAAGCTCTTCATGCAAGAATAGCTTCAGCTCCCTGCATCCAGGATGTTGTTTACCTTCTGTAAGATCTGAAGGAAGAACAAATTGAAGAACTTAAAAAACAAAATGAGCTCCAACAAGAAATGCTGTATGATATACAAAAGAAATTGTTGAATTTAGTAAACAGCACAGAAGGAAAAGTGGACAAAGTCCTAATGAGAAAACTCTTCATTAGATATTTTCACACACCAAAAAACAAGCATCATGAGGTGTTAAGACTAATGGGAAGCAGCCTGGGTATCAAAATGGAGGAAATGGAAGAGTTGTTCACTGAAGGTCAGGGTGGAGTTACAAGCTGGATGAATGGGTGGTTTGGAGGAGGATCAAAAACTGTTCCCACCACACCTCTGAGACCAAATCAACAATCTGTGCTTAATAGTTCTTTTTCAGAACTTTTTGCTAAATTTCTAGAAACCAAATCATATCCATCTGTTCCAACACCACAGCTTCCTGCTCATGACATGAAACCTCCAGATTCACCAGGAAGGACAAAACTAGCCATAAACGTACCACAAACTTTTAAAGCTATAGCAGGGTTCAGAATGAGTAGAAGAACAGATGGGAATTCATTCTTAGCTCCCCGCTCTGCAGCTGTTCCTCTTATCAATCCAGCTGGACTTAGAACTGGTGGGCCTGGGAATCTTCTTTTGAACCCATTTCAGATATGTTGCCTACATTTAGACCTTTCCATGTTAACTGACAACAGCACTGAAGTTGAACTTGAAAGACTTTAAAAGCAATAGGTGATTCTCAAGCCAGAAACAATATAGCATTTTAAAACAGGCAAACCAACCCTGAACATTATCTGTATATATTTTATCACAAAGTGGCCTTTTGGAAGAAGTTGTGTATTTGTTTGCAGTTGTACTTTCTCTAAACTTAATAAAAATATCCTTAACAATTTTAGCAATTGCAAACATCATAGGAAAAGTGTTTTCTATATAATATGCTTTTTTTCTTCTCTGATTTGGCACCATTTGAATTTTTAAAAAATTACTTTTTATCTTATACAAAAAGAAAAAGAAAGAAATGCAAATGGCAATATATCAGGTCATTGTTTCCTTCTCTGATGTTATAAGACAAAAGCTCTATGCCTAGTTGTCCACAGCTGAGCTCCAGGTGTCATTAGATTCTGGAAGGCCATGGAGTCACTGGGATGGGGCCCAGTGGGACTTGAGAACAGGAGTACAGAGTCAGGACAGAGAGGAAGGACCATGGGTTTGGGGATCCTCATGCTAATTCTGGAAAGAGCAATTTCCGAAGCAGATTCTTAGAGCCGCTTGCATGGGCTTTTACCATGGAGTAATATCACTGATCTACAATGACCAGTTAATCTGAATGTTTTGAAATTTCTGGTTGGTATTGATCTATAGCTCTTCTGACCACATTTTATATGTATACACAGAAAGATATAGAGGTAGAGAATGAGTTCCAGGGTCCACTGTACATGTGCAGGTATGTTGACCAAGTGAGTTCCTCTCTCTTGGGAAAACGCTAAATCACATAAACCACTGCAACACAAAGTGCTTCATCAAGAGTCATATGTGGGAAGCAGATGTGTCTCACATGTTTGGGCTCCCATCTACCATATAGGGCATCCAGGGTTTGATTCTCAGGGCCTCCTGGTGAAGGGCAGGCTGGCCTGTGTGGCAAGCTGGCAAGAGTGGAAAGCTGGCCCATGTGGAGTGCTGGCCCATGGGGAGTGCTGGCCCATGCAGGAGAGCTGACCCATGCAGGCATGCTGACTCACACAGGAGAGCTGGTGCAGCAAGATGACACAATAAAAAGGGACACAGAAGAGAGACAATAAGAGATGCAGGAGACCAGGGAGCTGTCATGGCACAAGAGATTGAGTACCTCTCTCCACCGCAGAAGGTCCCAGAATTGGTTCCCAATCCACCTAAAGAAAAGACAAGCAGACAGAGAAGAACACACAGAGAACACACAGTGAGCTCAGAACAATGGGGGGGGGGTAAATAAATATTTTTTAAAATGTCATATGTACTCCATGGGATGGTGAAAAGCTGAGTGCCCTTCCCAAGAAAATCTAATGAAACTGATGCCCTATAAGAGAAACACCTGAGATCTGAGGCCTCAGTAGTTACAAGGATAGAAGGCAAAGGCAATGAGGGAGGACGTGTGAGACCAGAACCAGGTCTGCCCTTCAGGGAGCCCAGGAGGGGGCTAGGCTGAGTGGGATCAGGACCAACAAGCATAAGTTCTTCCCACGAGCAGGGATAAGGGAGGCAGGGAAGGGGCTACCAGCAAGGGTCCTAGATGTCCTCTCTCACCTCACCTGCCCACCTTCAAGTTTCTGGCTCCTTTCCTGACTCTGAAAATCACATATTTTTAGAGAAAATGCCCATCAGAAATGGGCAGCCCTAGATTGTCACTGAGGAAGAGGGAAGAGACCATGACTTTACCTTTTGCCGTTTTTCTGTGACCTGGGGGCCCCAGCATGGCCCCCAATGCCTTTCCTCATCTGACTTAGAAGAGACCTGAGGGAGATGACAGCACAGAGTTTAATGGAATTCAGGAGGGAATGAAGAGAAATTACACAAGTTAAAATAGTGAAGTGATGAATGCTTTCTAATATTGACTCTCTGATGATGATGCATATCAGAGAATAAAATGAATACCTTTGAATTTTATACTTGAAATATTTGACCTTTAAGGTAAAACTCAAAAGAACTAGTTAAAAAGGGAGAGCTGGTGTTTCCTGAAGAAACAGAAGGGGCTGGAGGCATGAATTATAGAGGTAGAAGAGTAAAATTTGGGGCATTCAGTATCTAGTTTGTAGTAATGGTTATACACATATGAGTATATATAATCCCCGTGTTTTTTATTTCAATAAATTATTCACCAGAAAAGAGATAGATTTTAAATATAATTTTATAGTCTACTTTAATACTGGCAAGCAGAGGGGTTGATTAGAAGGTGAAAGCTCTCTTGCACTTCTGGTGTTCTCAGGGTTAATTCCAACATCCTGGAGTTAGCTTGAGCCATTTACCTGAAGTGTCTGTGTGGCATTGACCCTGCTCAAAGTATGGACAGTTTTTCCAAAAATTTCTGAAAATTTTGGCTATGAAGTTTATTAATCAATCATTTTCTATTATCTGGTGATGTTTTACTTGAAATTTTCTTAGCATTCTCTATATTTACACTATTACCTCTTAAATACAGTTTTTCTCTTTTTCATGCAAAGTATTTGTTGTGGTATTCCATTGACTCCTCCTATCCTATAGACTATGACACTACATTTTCAGCACCTAAATTTGATACTGAGTCCCTGGGAAGGAATGTGTTTTATCCAACATTCCACTTCCAGAAGCAAGCATGTTGCATTCTGTTGTCATACAACCTGAAGTTATTTTGTAAAGATTGGTTCTGAGAATGAAAACATACCCAGGTTATATTTCTGTGTAAATATTCCCAAAAGTCCTGAAGAAGGTAAAGATTTGAAATTGAAGAAGCATTGGAGTTCTCTCTTTCTAAATGAAGAGAAGGCAAAAAGTAGAGGAAATATAAAGTAACCAGGACATGCCTGATTCAAATACTAAAGTGCTTTTTATTCTCAACCTGTTCAAGAATCTCAAGTTAAGGAATCATGTCAAAGGAAGGCTCAAATCTAGGGAGCAGCTCTAAGATACATATTTAAGACCACAGAAAACAGTAATAAAATGTGCTTCATACATCTTAAGTACATGGATAACAGATTTTTTACTAACATAAATTATTTTATAAATGGTCTAGAGAATATCACTCAAAGACTGAGAGGAATCCTGTGGAAAGGGCTTTACTTGCAAAATGTGTGGTTAAGGTTTTGGTAACATACAGGGCATCCCAATGAGAGTCACATAAAATCTATAAATACTGTATGATAATTACAGTAGTAGAAAAACTGTGATTGAAGTTAGGCTTTTGTTCATTATACCAGAACTTACCTCCTTAACAGATTGTGTAAGAATGTAGAAGGCTACACATCAATTTTACTTTGAGGGGCTCCACGATGTAATAGCCAATCCCATAGGTCTCAGCAAGTCAGAATATTCTGATTGCTGTTTTAACTCTGCTGTTCATTATGGTATCCACAACCACCTTGTATTTGGTAAAGAGGTGATACCACTTTGGTTCTGCCAACTTGGGTTCCCATCATTTCCATTTTGTTTAAAAATCCAAGTTCAGTGGCAGCAGTCCCTGCTGTTATACCTCACATGCAGAGAATAGCAAATACAGAGCTCTTCTGGAATGATGGGCTTAGTCCAAATTAATACAGCCCTTTCTAACCCCTTGAGTTAGAATCAAGAATCCAGAATCTCTGCTTAGTGGGCCCATATCAATAAATTCATTCTGATCCAACTGTATTCCTTCCACCATTATCTCATACACTTAATATGCATTTCCACATATACTCCCCTGATTTCTGTCTATAACAAGCCAACTACCTCAAAGCATTCCTTTGCAGTTTCATCTGGTGAGACAGTTTTTATCTTTACATGTGAGGTTTGATGGCAGACTCCTCAGGGAAGAGTGGAAGTTGGGTGATGGTTTCCTCAGGCCACGGAGGAGGTCAAGACTCCTTGGATTAGGCTGGACTTTGGCTGATATATTTTTGACATTGGTTGGTTCTCCCCTCAGTGTGGGGAGGGAGTTGGGATCCCTTGGTTTAAGATAGAGTTTGGGTGGTCCAAGCTTGCCATTGGGTGATCTCAGGGCAGATCAACACAGGTTTATCTGGCAAAGTCTCAGAGGAATTTAAGGTTTCACTGTCTCCACTGCCATAATTATCAGTGCATATGTCTCCATCTCAATCCTCAAAATTCCACAACTTTCCAATCAATGCCCTCACTTAACAGCAGATATTTTGCAAAGTTGAGATTTTAGTTTCCATTTCAACTCTGCTACTCATACAATTATACTTTGAGTCTTGCGTTCAGGAATCTCAAATCTGTAATTCAGAAAATATAATTTTCTTTCTCTAAAAAACTCTGTTAGTGTGTTAAAAACACTCTCATCCAGATCTTTGCCTCTTATGAACATGGAAATAGTCATATCATTTGATATTTTGCCTATCTCTAATGCCAACTCATGCTATGAACTGTCAGTGGCCTCTTGATTATTGGAAAGAGAGTCATTAATGTCCTTGAATATAATCAGAGTAGAGAGCCAATTTTTAAAACTCCCAGAACCAATTCACAAATCACATTTTTAAGATTCAGTTTCACAAGGCACACCCCATTTTCGGTACCAAGCTATATTAGTCACGGTTCCCAAAGGAAAAAGAACTGACAGAAGATATCCTTAACTAGTATAAATTTTTACAAAATTGTCTAATGTGACCATGGGGATGTCTAAGTCCAAATTCTGTAAGGCAAGGTGCAAGCCAGGGACTCAGATGAAGGTCCTCACTGAATTCCCAAAGAGACATAAGCTATCTTAAATAGAGATGGGGATTCTCTCTCTGAATGATGAGATCAGTTCTCCTTTTAAGGCTTTCAAATGATAGGATGAAACATCACTCATTGTTCATGGCAATCTCCTCATTTGATTGTAGATGTAATGTGCCATTTATGCTATCAACTCACTGATAATTAAAGTCCAGGAAATGCCCTTGATTGCAATTAACTCAGTGCTTTCTTGGCCAAACAACTGCATATCATTACCTGCTTGAGCTGACAAAAACTAACCATTACATCAATTGAAAATGGGCAGAGTCAGAGACTTAAATCTTCAGTCTATTCATATGCTGGTTGAGCCCTGAATCTCAGCAGAGCTGCAAGAACATCAACTCTCCAGTTCATTGACTTTGCCCAGTGCAACTTACAAAATGATACCAAAAGGAAGGAGTATCTACAACTGCAAGCAAAACATTTCCTTCCTTCTGCCCAAAAAGATCTAAGCCTCCTTGCTATCTGAAGCAGAGCATGCATTACTATTCCACAATCCTCAAGACTAAGGAATGAACAAACATAAGGAGGGATGCAACCATGGACCAAAGTAGACATTTTATTTTTCCAATAAAGGAAAACCTTTTAATACTGATTTAAAAGTAGTAGTTACCAAACTTTCTTAGGGAAGGGGGAGGGAAGAGTAGTTGGAAATCAGGACATTTTTAGGGCAATGGAATCATTCTGCATTACATTGCAATGATGGTTATGAGCCATTATACATTTTGCCAATACCTATACAACTGCATGCTGAAAAGTGTAAAACAATGTAAACTACAGAGCATGGTAAGTAGCAAGGCTTCAATATTCATCAATTATAACAAATGTAACACAATAATGGAAGAAATTATTAATAGGGAAAATGTGAGAGGCAGACACGTGGGGTATATTGAGTCCCCATCCCCTTGGTGGGCTGATATAATTGGCTCCTTACTTAAGAAGACACAGGGAAGAGGAGATAGTTCTGTTATGTTTGATCCTGGGGCCCCAGGCAGAGATGAGCCATTTGTTTGACACTGCAACTGAAGGGATTAGAGCAGCTGAGCAGCTGAGAAGGCCCAGAAGAAATGAGCCCTATGCCAGAGACTGATATAGGAAGCCCTGAGAGAGCAGGCAGAGATCTCCTGTTCTCTTGCTTCAACACATGGCAAATGACCTTGCTGAGAAAAGAGCCCTGAGTTGGACTCAAGGCCTAGCCTTGTAAGTGTACATTTTTATCCCAAATAAATAGTCTTTTTAAAAGCAAAAAGATTTCTGGTACTTTGCATTGGCACCCCTTTGGCTGACTATCGCAGAATTTGGTACAGGGAGTCGGGTCATGCTTTCGCATTACCAAAAATGCTGGAATAGTTTTATAAATGGATAAAAGGTTTTTTTTTTTGTTGTTGTTGGTGTTGTTTTTAATGTTTGTTGCTTTAAGCAATTTTTAAAAAAATATTTTATTTATTTATTTATTCCCCCCTTGCGGCTTGTGATTGCTGTGTCCATTTTGCTTTTGGCATTTTTCTGGGTCTGCTTGTCTCCCTTTGTTGAGTCATCTTGCTGCGTCGGCTCACCGCACCACACGGGCCAGCTTGCCTTCACCAGGAGGCCCTGGGAATTGAACCTGGGTCCTCCCATATGGTAAATGGACGCTCAATCAATTGAGCCACAGCTGCTTCCCAAGAGGTATTTTTTGGAGGAATTTGGAGATGCTTGATAGAAAGGTCTAGATTGTTGTGAAAAGAATATTGGAAGGAATGTGGACACTAAAGAGATTTCTGATGAGGACATAGAAGTAAAGGATGAAACTATTATTGGAAAGGTGATCTGTGTTTTAAAGTTGCAGAGAATGTAGCAAGATTGACTCCTGATATTATATGGAAGGTAGAATTTGAAAATTACAAGCTTGGACATTTAGCCAAGGAGATTTCCAAACTAAATGTCAAAAATGCAGCTTGGCTTCCTCTTGCAGCTTATAGTAAAATGCTAGATGAAAGAGATAAGCTGAGAACTGAATTGGGCACAAAGAACCCAGAAACTGATTCCAGAAATTCCAAGCCTCTGGAAATCAAGCCCCGATATAATAGTGCTCCATTTGAGAAATTAACTAAACTTGGAACTTGTAAGTCAGGATTGAAAATGCAATTATCCAGGACAGACTTGTGGAAAGTCTTACCAATGACTTGGACACCTGCTTCCTGCATGCTAAACCAACAAGCTTTTTGGAAGATCTGTATGAACAAAACCACTGTCAGCCTGGACTAAAAGAGACAGAGAGGGAAGAGATGGAAGGGAAAACAGCTTTAAGAGGAAAACCATGGAAGCTGAGGTCTGGAATTAAGATATATCCTTAGGATGAGAGAGGAAACCCAACCATAGTTATGGAAAAGCTGAGTTTTTTCCAGTATTTGAAGAGAAGCTCAACCCCACAGTTCAGGAAGAATTTTGCTTCCCCAGGCTACAGAGAGGGTGGAGCACATACCCTAAGGGCTGGGGAGAGTGAGGTCACCACCCCAGAGTTCTGAGAAGGGTGGAACTATTCCCCATGCATTTGGGAGAGTGAGGTCACCACCACAGTACTCTGAGAGGGATGGGCCTGTTACGCATAGATTAGGAAAGGGCAGGTCACCACCTCACTGTTCTGAGAAGACTGGGCCTGTATTACAGATATTGGAGAGAATATTGCCACTAGCACTAAGGGCCTTGAAACTCTACCCCAGATATTAGGTAAATTGTGGCCATCACCACAATGTTCTTGGAAGGTGAGGTCTGGAGCTTGGTCTCACACAGGTCTTTGAGGAAACTAGGACCGAGAAAATGGCTATTGGGCAAGCTGTGGAAAGAGTGGGTCCCCATAGAATTTGAGAGTCATTCATCTTAAGAATGACTCTCAGACTTTGAAATCTAATGGAATATGCCCTGCAGATTTTCAGAACTTTTGGGGACCAGTCATACATGTCTCCCTCCCAAGTTCTCTTTGTGGTAATGCAAATGCTTATCCTATGCCTGTCCCTTTGTATACTGGAAGCAGATAAATTGTGTTTTGTGCATTTCACAGGTGTACAACCAGTGGGGAATTTGCTCCAATACAAACTCTATTACTATAACTGTGATGTGATTTTGTACTTACAATTGCTAACTAAACAGAATTAGGGATTTTGTTTAATATTCCAATGTATTTCTGGGTTTCAGAGGGTGGAGTGTGGCAGTTTGAGATAATGTATGAAAAAGATCTCATTTGTAAACTAATCTCATCCTCTGGGAATGATAATCTTTGAATACATTAGATTCAGCTGACATGTACTGATTAAACTGTTAAGATTAAGGCTTTGATATGACCACATCAGTAGGGCATTACTCAGACTGAGTCCTTGTGCACTTTCTGGGCTGATATAAATGGACACTCACTAAAGAAGAAACACAGAATAGGAGAGAGTTCTGTCATGTTTAATCCTGGGACCCTAGGGAGAGATGAACCATTCACCTGACACTTTGTAACTGAAGAGAACAGAGCATCTGAGCATCTGAGATGGCCCTAAAAGAAATAAACCCTATGCCAGAGACTGATAAAGGAAGCCCTGAGAGACCAGGCAGAGATCTCCTGCCCTCTTGTTTCAACACATGACAACTGACTTTGGTGAAGCAACCTTGGGTTGGACTCTTTAGGGCCTTGTTACTGAAAGCTTTTACCCCAAATAAATACCCTTTATAAAAGCCAACAGATTTCTGGTACTTTTTGCATCTGCATCTCTTTGACTGACTAATACAGCTATAATCTTTTTTTATATTAATAAACATATGGATTAGTGAGAGTGTGAAAAACCAGAATACTCAGAAATAACTGGTGTTGAGGTGAACAGGTCAGCCATATATCAAAATATTTTGACAGTTCCTAAAATGTTAAAAATAGAATTTGCATACATCTGGAAAATATTATGTGCTGGCAAGCATGGTCTGAAGTAATCAACACTGGGTGTGAGTCTATCAGTCTTGCACAACTTCCATATTGTGTTTCATATATCAGTTTTCAAGCCAAACCTCCTTTTGTCCAGAGCTCTGCAATCTCTTTGCTCTGCTACAAACAATGGATCTCTGTCTTGTTTTCACCATTCAGCAATAAAAGCAGCCAATCCTCTTCACATTTTGTATGTCAATTTTAAATAAATATAAACTAGAATATAAGCTATCTATTATTAAAATCAAGGAAATTTTTCTGTTTCCAAGTTATTTCCAATCTGGAAAAGCCCCAAGAGTCTGACAGGGAAATCATTAATAACTGATCACATAGCCACAGGCTTACAAGTGTGGTTGGTTCAAGCACAGTCCTGATCAGCACCATCCCTTCCATGGCCCTCTCCTTGGCAGTAAATACCTGAACACAGACATATCCATGGGCCATAGATCTGATACATGGGTTGTACTGATGGTTAACAGACAACGGGGGGGGGGGCAATGTGGGGAGACCACTGATAAAGTAACATATACTTCCCTGGAGGCATGAGATTTCTATGGCTGTTTTGAAGAGGATAAATTTGGGAATCAAAACAACACATTTTCATCCCTTACAATTCTGGTATTAAGTCTAAAATAAGATTCACTGGGCCAAAATCAAGGTATTGACAGAAATGTATCCCCTCTAGAGATTCTAGGAGAGGATCTGTTTCTTCCTTTTTTCAGCTTCTGGACCAGGATTTCTTGAATTCTCATTCATGGAGTCTTAACCCATGCTGAAAATTGTTGTATAACATTCTATTTCAGCAACTATATTGTTTTGTTATTATCCTGCAATCTAATATCCCTCTGTACCTCATATAAGGACACTGGCATTATGTATAGGGTCCATAGAAAAATCCAGGAATTCTCATCTCAGAATATTTAATTTAATCACATGCCACATAAGCCACCATTCATAAGTCTCTTGTTCAAGGACCTAGGTATCTTTTGGGCTACATATTCAGCCTAATATATTGCCTCTGTTGACCAGTTCTTCAGGTGTTACCTTCACAGTGGCCATTTAATTTCTAATTTACAGTAAATATGTATTGTGTGATTGTGTGTGTGAATATGTGTGCTTGTGTTTGATGTTTAAATAATTTTTCATAAGCACATATGTGATCCATTTGGCCCTCTAAGAATGTATATATGGCTGTTCCTTATTTATGTTTGTCATCTGAAAGTATATAATTAAGAATTTATGGAAACAGCACCATCTGAAGCAGAAGGCCTCTGTTAGTGTGGTGCATGCAGATTGCAGATAGATATCCTTATGAGTTCATGGGGAAGAGTCTCCCTACAGAGCTTCCCCATAGCTTAGAAGAAAGGGCCTCCCACATACAGATGAGAATCCATGCTTCCAGGTAATCTCAGTCCCAGAATGGGAAAAGTTAACCTTCTCTTCTCTGTGAACTGGGTGTGTGCTCAGGGACATCACCTCATGGACTTGGAAACCTTGGGGTTCTTACTTTTCTTGATGGCAGCAATGCTCTGTAAGTATCTTAAGGATTGGTGGGAAAGGAGATGAATGGTGAGGGTTCAACTCACTTACTGTGGTTGACCTTGTCCTCAGCTCTGCTATCTTAGGTATAGCAGGAGGTGTCTAGCTCAGGCTAGGTGAATCCCTCAAAGACCCTTATGCTCACCTGAAATTTTGGTAGATTCTTCATCATAGGCCATGATTCCAGCTGAGTCTAGAGCCATCAGTCCCCATTGTAACATCACAGTGGATGAGGGGCATTGTATTCTGTTGTACTGTATACTCCAGCCCTTGGATTTCAATGCCTCTTTTACATACAGGTCAGTTTTACTGAGTATAAACGTCATGACTCATGGTTTCTTTACACAAATACCATATTAATCCAGTTACTTCTGGCACAAAGCAGCATCCCCCAAAACACTGATGAGATTCGAATGTTCTTTCCATTAGACCACTTGCTTTATTCTTGAGGCACAAAGGATTTTTCTCTTTCTTTAAACCCCAGTAATTTTACTGCAATATGCCTTGCCATTAATCATTCTGAGTCAATACTCGTGGTGTACTTTAAATATGCACTTAAAGCACTTTTTATTTCAAGAAAAAATTGAATTATATGGTTTAATTTTTTTTTTCACATCCCTGCTTTGGGGTGCTCTTTTAGGCTCTCCAGAGACTCATATATTAGATGTTCTAGGCCTATTTTCAACTGTTGGCACTTCTTCACAGTCTTTTACAATCTTTGTTTGTTTCCTGAAAGCATTATCTAGTCATAGTGTTTCTTTTAGTTTACATTCCATTGATGAAGTAATTTTTCTTTTTTTAAACCTATTCTTTCCTGAGCTCTGTCCCTTTTTTTCCTTTTCTTTTTTTTCCAGTTCTCACTCATTTTTTAAGGCTTCTTATCTGGTTTATCATAGCCTTTCATACATAGTTTCACTTACATTATTAAAAAAAAAAATACATTCCAGTATATAAAACATATCAAGTTTAAGGGCTTTCTTTTATTTGCAGTGGTGTAACTCATTAACTTTGCCCCTATATTACTTTTGTATGGGACTAGGCATGAATATTTTTCTACTATTATTATATGAATTTTTTTCTTGAAGTTGTAGACAATGCGATTCAGAATAGCTTTCCCAACCTCACAAACCTCTCTCTCCTGTTATTTCTGTGAAATGCTAAAACTATGCCAGCTTGACTTTTTTTAATTTTTAATTTTTAAAGAAGTTTTAAATTACATAAATGTTACATAAAAAATAAAGGAGATTCCACCCACCCACACACTTTCCCACTTTAACAATATGTTTCATTAGTGTGGTACATTTGTTACAACTGGTGAACACATATTGAAGCATTGCTACTAACCATGGACTATAGTTTACATTATAGTTTACACTCTGCCTCACATAATTTTATAGAATGAGACAAAATGTACAATGTCCTGTATCTATCATTGCAATGTCATGCAGAAGAATTCCAATGTCCCAAAAATGTCCCCATGTCACTCCTGTTCTTCCCTCACCCTCCCCTCAGAACCTCCAGTGGCCACTGCCTTTATATCAATGATAAAAGTTCTTCCATTGCTAGAATAATTAATTTATAATAGAATAATAATAAGTCTTACTTTATTCCATTGTTCATTTCTGAATATTAAGGATTTGAGGATGCTGATGCCCATTCTATTTCTAATTCAGAGGGGACTTAGAACTCTTCAGGCAGATGGATGCTAAAAATAACAGCAACTTGCTTCCATGATATTTCCTGCTTCCAAATTTCATCCACTCTTAAATATGGGTCTTCACACTCATTATCTCCATTGCAACTGTCCTCTATTTTGTTTCTCCATCTGATTATTGATTATCAGCCCTTAGAAAAACTCTTATTTTGGAAGGGAACAACCTTCTTTAGATCTGGTCAAAATCTAGACATTGCCTTTAAATGTGTATATACTTTCAGAATCAATTATCTTCATATGTGTTTTCAATTACAAGTCTTCAAATGCATTTTATTTCTGAATTTAAGCTTATGAGTATTTTATTCTTATGATTATTAAATTTGTGTTTCTTATTGTACTTTAGTGTTGCATTTACATTGATTTTTATCATTCATGAGGCATCTGATTTCAGAGTTTTCCTTTTATTTAGTTTTTAAGAATTTGGTTTTAGTGGTGGCATTTATTTTTAGATGTGTGTTTTTTTTAAAATTTTATTTCTATTGCTTTAGATTTCCTATCACACAGGTTCAGAGTCATTTTAATTGGACCTACAATTTTGCCAACAATTGCTTTCCCTATTATCAAGCATATACAAGATATAACTTGTGTATATCATATGGTCCAAAGACTCATCAGTAACTTTTGCCCATACTACATTTCAACACTTTATTTTAGAAATAATCTCTAGCAAGAAAGAATTGATTTATTTTCTTTACTACTGTTTAATTTTTTTATGTACACATAAAAATCCTTACAGCCACATTATACCATGATTCTATTACTGAGCATCTTGAAAACGTACATTGGTAAGAATTGTATGGATTGAAACCATAAATATGTTGGTCTTCCACTAATGGGGTAACACTATGGGATTTCAGAAATGCACACTCAGGCTTCCTGTACCCTGGAGACATTCTGCTGCTCACTAAGTGGACTGTCATTTGTGGAATTCACTGAACACTATTCACATCAGCATCTATAACACCTGCTTGTGCCATCTCTCTCTCTTTTTTTCTTTCTTTGTTATGCCAGGAAAAATAATTTATAAAGAAATGAGGGAAAGAACATAGCTTGCTGCGAAATGGAGAGAAGGATGGAAATAAGCACCAAAATTTGCTGCAGCCTCCTCTAGGCAGAGAAAGTGAGTTCTGTCTTGTGTGGTCACCCTTCAAGTTAATAATTGTTCCTCCCCTTATTAATGCTAAGGAGAGGGGTCCAAGTTGTTATTGGTTACCCCAACAATGGTGGGGGCCAATGGTGAGGCCTGTTTGGAATATCCAGGGCCTCCCCTTAGCCCAGCAAAGAGACCCAACTGGAACCTCAAGGTCAAGGCCAAGGACTTAGTATGGTCTCATGGCCACACTGTCTGTTGACTATGTTATGGCTCATCTTCTCCTCATTTCCCTGTACTAAACTTCCTCAACTATCTCTTCAGAGGGTTCATACCATTATTCATAAAGGGGTGCTGAGGGGCAATGGTCATTCTTCTGTAGTTACTTCCTGCAGGCTAGGGCAGTAGTCCCTGCCTGACAGGGCATGAACTTCTCTGGCTATTCTACTGTGTTTGAGGAAAGATAGGTCTGGTACCCAGTTTGGACTGGATGAAATCCCCACATGACTAATAAGGGATTGATTCTATAAGAAATAAATAATTTGAATTTTTGAAGGTACATGATCCCACTAAAAGGATAAAGAAGATGGTGGTAAACAAAAAGTGGGCCAGCCATGACATACTGGACCACAAGACAAATGACCAGGTACCTTCAGAGGCTACTTCCTCCCAAAGTTGACAGGAAGCAGCATTCTTCCTTGACTTCTTTTATGCTGTTGGTTAACTCTATGGGGAGATTGTGGTAGACCTACTGCATTTGGGTATAAACTGCCAACCCCAGTTCCCACAGCAGTGGTTATGCTTAGGCCAGCTAGGAGATGTATGAAGACAGGCACTGCCCTAGACATAAACTCACAAAGACAGTATAGCCAACAACAAGACAAGCATATGGCAAACAAAATAAAGACAATACTTAAGAGAGTCATTCTTTTATCTTATAGCTACTTTCATTAACTACTTATAAAACGAATTAAGTTTACCAAGATTTTTAATATGTTCAATACCCTTCTGCATATGATCTAGAATAGAAGACATATTATCATATTCATAAGGTATATACGTACAGTACTTGATACTAATCAATCCACTAATCAATGCATACATTTCTCTTTGAGCTGCAGTTAATAGATCTAAGCTCCAGGTTTGTAATACCATACATGTTATCTCTTCATGGAAGCAGGTCATAATGCCAATTGTGTTTATGTTCTACTCACAGTACTTGGGTAATTGTTGCTCCACTTGGTCTGTCCTTCACACAGCCAGCATGCTGCAGCACAGTTGATCCTAGAGAGAGACTAAGAAGGTAAGGCTCCAGTGTTTCACCCACCTGGTGCACTCTGAAACAGAGCCAGTCTGGAGGCATTATCCATTGTACATCTGGCCATATTGAGCCCTTGCCAGCTGCTGCAGGAGTCTGAAATTGCAACATACTTTCCATCCACTTCAGGAACATAACCAGAGATGTGGTAGACACCTTTATTTTTCAGAGGTCAGTGACCAACTTAGCCAATAACTCCAATGGAGAGGTAACATGTAGGGTATTTCAGTTAGGTGTGAATGCTCAAGAGAGTTTAAAAAGGATAGACTTCAGTATTGTCAATCTTTATATACTTTCTAAACACTTCCAATGCAGTATATAACATATTAAATGACATTACCTTTGCCATGATTATGTCAATTAACAGGTATTTTACTTTAGCAATACAGAAGAAACAATTTCTCCATTATTTTATGGAAACTGAGCATTTCCAATGCAATCAAGATTATCTTTTCTTACCAACACTTTAAGATGCAGGCTGAGGTGGCCTCTGACAGATTTCCCTGTTATGAAGTTAATTTTTGTTATTAATATCAATTTACATTTCTAATTAATAATGGCTTCCAGGAATTAGCCATTTAAATGCTTCAGTTTAGAAGATGCTTTCACAAACTCCTTATAATTAACCATAACCACATAGAATGGATACTTTACCTTGAAATAAGCTTATTAAATTACAATTAGAACCAATGAAGTTTAATTGATTCATTGATGACAAAGCAGATCTACATTTCCTTCTTTTAACTTAATTTCAGTAAAGATAAAATTACAACTTTCATCGTCTTAGACATTTAATAAATATAATGTTAATTTATTTAATTAGTATTCTAAAAAAGTAGGGAGGTTATACATAAGATAAATAAAATTGAAATCATTATACTTTATGCAAAGGTATGTTCTTTATCCTTCCTTTACAGGAAACTTAAAACCTCTTTTTGCTAATAAAATTCTAAAACTATGTATACTCTTAAAAGAATACTGTCTGCTAGGTTCTGCAATATATTACAATTGTTTTAATTTGTTTAATTATGATTTAGAAAAGATCTTTCCATAGCTTTCAAGGACTTTTCCTTTATTTACTGAAATTTGTTAATAGGATTATTAACCAATTTTAAGGCTGTTAAAAATTTATTTTGGGGAACTACAGGATAAACTGGTTCTTAATTCCCCAGCCTAGAAGATAGTTTTAATCTGCCACACCTAGGCCCTACCTCAGAGTTCTTGCAAAGAGAAGGCCTAGGGGGCTGGGTAGGTTAAAGGGCTCAGGAAAATCTTCCCCTTTCCCAATCATTTCTATGTCCAGATTTCTATATGACCTTTCCATCCTGCTTATCCTAATATGGGCTCCAGGAATATTCATTTACATGTATAAGCACATATTTAATTTTTTAACATTCTGAATAGAGTTCTTTTTTTTTTTTAATAGAGTTCTTTAAGAGCTTTCATTTGTTGCCTTGATATTAACATCCCTATGTATGATATACGCAGCAAATAGGCAGACATAAATAGAGTTAGATATGAACACACCACTCACTTGTGGCATCTCTCTTTAAAAAAAGACAATAGCTGTATCATAGAAGGCTGCTTCATGCCCTTGGCCTCCCCAGCTCTGTACAGGTGACCACAAAGAATACCACAGAAGTATATTGCACCCTTCTCAGTACATCATATCAGATGAATGTGATGTGGATATGTCTTATTTTACTAGTGATACTCCTTGATCACAGGGATGATGTGGTGTCTGCCATGTTTTGCTAATATAAAATTGCTTCTTTACCTTTATAATTAATGAATACATTAGGGGAAATATATTGAGACTAGATGAATATTCTGATTCACATCAAACTTTCATCCACAAATTTTAGCATTCTTGGATGATTCTTGCCTGCAATAATTATTACTGTGGTCTTTGTTTAAATCTGATTTTCTTGTTCCCTCATTCTATCTATATTTATTAAGTTGAAATACTTCCCTTCTTCCATGCTAATTTATTTATTCAATTATTTATTTATCTCACTGTGGATACATGGATATTTCATTTATTCTTTATCTCTAGTTCAATACTATCATTGACTTTCTTGCTCAAATTCTTTCAGCTTTGGATATTGGGAACTCTTTAAGATAGTTCCTGTGTACTTTTCAACATGTACCTGATCCTTTTTTTGAGCACTTCTTGCTTTCTGTACCACAAGATGTCCCATGGTCATCTTGTATTTTCTCTAAGACCCAGAAACAACCACTTCTTGAATGAGTCCTGGCTGCTTTTATTAGAGAATGATGTTTAGAAACCAAGGTCTAGGCACTATTATACTGTCATTATTCTAGATGCACCTGGCATACAGAGCTAGGAAATATATATATATTAACCTACATATACTCACACATATATATTATTTATCTTTCTGTATATATATTTAAAAACCAATTCTAATCCTCCCTGCTTTCTTAATTGTAATTTCATTTTCTGAACAGTGAACAACCTGGTTTTCCTAACTACAATGCATTGTTCAATCTTTCCATCCCATAAAGGAGCTTGTAAAATGCTAATTCATCCATAACCCTGTGAGATATGTCTAATATCTAGAGTCTGGAGCTTTTTTTTTTTTTTTTTTTAATCTGGTTGCATCATCGTTTTTTTTTGGGACATGGCATTGCTGCTCACAGGGGCCTTGTGCCTCACCACACAGGTCTGGGATGCCTTTTTTTCTTTTTATTACCAGGAGGTCCTGGTGATCATGCCCTTCCTTCATGTGATAAATGGGAGCTCAATTGTTTCAGCCACAGCTGCTTCCCTGGAGTTCTTTATCTCTTTACCCTTTACAATGCATTTTTCACTCTAATTAACCAGATTTAATGCTTAATTCAGGCATTAAAGGCACAATCCTCCTTTAGAGCATTTAGAAGTCCTAGGGGAAAATGTAGGGAAACATCTTCTGACATTGTGTTAGACAATGGTTTCTTAGTTTTTACTGCCAAAGTGTAAGAAACAAAAGAAAAAGATAGATAAATGGGACCTCATAAAAATTTAAAACCTTTGTGATTCAAAGAATTTCATCATGAAAGTAAAACGACAACCTACAGAGTGGGAGAAAATATTTAGAAACCACATATCTGATAAGGATTTAATATTCAGAATTTATAATGAAATCCTACAACTCAACAACAGAAAACAAACAGCCCATTCAAAAATTGCCAAAAGACTTGAGTAGATATTTCTCTAAAGAAGGTGTACAAATGGCTAAAATGCACATGAAAATATGCTCAACAATATTAGCCATTAGGGTAATGCAAATCAAAACCACAATGAAATACCATTTAACACCCATGAGAATGACTACACTGGAAAAATGAAACAAAACAAGTGTTGAAGAGGATGTGGAGAAATAGGAACACCCATTCATTGTTGGTGGAAAACAGTTCTGCAGGTTCTCAGAAAGTTAAGTATAGAATAACTGTATGACCTGGCAATTGAACTCCTAGGAACATATCCAAAAAAAACTGAAAGCAAGGACTTGAACAGATATTTGCACACTGATGTTCATAGTGGGATTATTTGAAATTGCCAAACAATGGAATCAACCCTTGTGTCCATCAAGAGGTGAATGCATTAACAAAATATCGTATATACATACAATGGAATATTATTCAGCTGTAAAAAGGAAAAGAGTTCTGATACAGCCACAACATGGATGAAACTTGAAGACATAATATTGAGTACAATAAACCAGACACAAAAGGACAAATATTGTATATTCTAATTGACATAAAATAATTAGATTTACCTTTTAAATCCCCATAACTGTACACTAAGTTTCCCTAAATGTCTGTGTTTATTCATCACACAGTTCCTGATAGCTGAGGCAGGAATCAAACCCACAATTTCCTAAGACTTGCTCCTTTGCTACAAGCAGCACTCCCTACCTAATATGCTTTGGAATGGCAGAATGCAACTGAGTATTTTTTAAAACTGGTCTACACATGTGGTGTTTCACAAACATATTTGCCAGTTCTTTGACTTACCCCTCATTGAGAGGTGGGGTCTATGCCCTACCTAATAATCAGGTCTGATACAAGTGACTGCTTGCCACTCACAGATTACTATGGAAGTAAGGTGGTGTAAAGTCTATGGTTATGGTTGAAAAGGCATGAGCCACTACTTGTTCATGTGTGTCACTCAACTGGGGAGCCCTCAGTCACCAGGTAAGATTCTGAATGCCCTGAGACAACACTGCTGCCAGGAAGCCCTGGCCAATGGGGAGGAGGCATGTAGGTCCTCCAGTCAAAGCCAGCTGCAACCCACAGATGTGGATGGCATTGACCCAGATGATTCCAACCCCCGGGTGTTGAGCCACGCCCAGCCAGGGAGCTTCTTCTGCTGATGGCCCAGACAACATAAAGCAGAAATGGCCTCCCCACTGTGTCCTGAATTTCTAATCCCAGGAAACATGAGCAAAGTAAAATGGTTGTTTAATGACACTAGTTTGTTAAGTAGATTTTTTGTTTGTTTGTTGCCTAGTAATAAGGACAAGAATAATTTACTGCAGCAAAGTGAATGGGTACAAAGAAAGTATATTGAAATCTGAGTTTATTTCCTTCCCTGTTCTACAGCCTTCTAGGTCTGCCTCAGGCAGTAATAGTTGTTACATTTCTGCATATTCTTCCAGATTTATTAATTGAAAATTTGTAAAGCACTGACACTGTGCCAGACATATTTCAAGGACTTTACCTATATTTGCTCATTTATTCTTAATTTAATGTGGTCACAGAGGTGGCAGGATGAAGGAGAGTCTTGTATTTCACATCTTTTTCCCAAAAATGGGAAGTCTGATCTCCATTCAAAACTGCCTTTTGAATGCTATTCCTCTGGTAGTATGGTTACATTTTCCCTACATATTTCCCAATCATTTTCATTTTCTTTTCAAATTTCACATCCATGTCTGAAATTGATTTTTAGTTTTGAATGTTTCAATCTCTAAATATTTTTTTTTTAATTTTTCTGTGAAGCTTCAGGCTTTTATTATTCTCTGTTTTGCACAATATAGCATTACCAGTTCTCTGCTGCACTAACTCAACCACCTTCCTCAGTTGGGTAATCAATTGAGAAAATATGGCACCATCTATAATGATGCAGTTTTTAGACCTCATCAATGACCTATTGGATTGATACATTCTAGAAATCTGCAGTAAATAACCAGTGATGATCATTTTTACTGTAGCATTTAATACATGAAGGGTACCAAATTTGTTTTAAACATAGAGCACTGTCATCTTCATTCTAAAATTTTTGCTCTTTTCCATGTGTTTAGGTACAGATTGTTTCCCTTCCTATAGCTATTTCTCATAATCAGATAATAAAAATTGGAGTGACTGTGTGTCAATTTATGCACCAGAACCCACAATAAATCCTAAATTTACCTTAATTATATATTTTCATCTAACATATTCACACCCCCCATAGGAATGCACTGGTGAAAAATAGTCATTTATTTTTTCTTACTTACTGAATAGCCAGTCTTTTACATGCACAATGTTAGAGGCATTGCTCAGTGAATCCCAGAGAATGAGAAAAAACTAAGAGCACAGGCTTAGTTGCATAAAGAGTAAAAGTGGGTCATATCCAGAGATGATGAGAGGATTATATAATCTGATAGTTATATTCTTACAAACAGAAATATTACCTTTTAAAACTAAACTTATATTGATGCTCTTTATCTAATCCAGAACAAATTTTAAATTATTTCTTCTAGAAATGTTTGGCAACTCAGGAATGACAGAAATGGGTAGGTTAGGGATGGCATTCCTAATTAAAAAATGAAAAGTCTATTTGTTCTCAATATGTCAGCTTTGTTCCACTTCACCAGGTACTCTTACTATGGAGTATACATGGAGGCATGTTTGGGTAGGACAGAGAGTTTGGAGATTGAGTTCAACATTTTGATGAATGATTCAATCACATCTGTGTAATGAAGCTTCAATAAAACCTGGAATCTGGGATGAGCTTCCCTAGTTGACAATACTCTCTGAATATAGTCATACTTGGATGCTGGGAAGGTAATACATTCCAATGGATAATGAAAGCTTTATGTTTGGAACTCTACTGATCTTTGCTTTATGTGTTTCTTGATTTGGTTAATTCTACTTTGTACATTTTTGCTATAGTAAACTGTAATTCTAAGTATAGTACTTTCCTGAGTTCAGCAAGTCATTCTAGTAAATTTTTAAGCCATGGGGACCCCTGAGCTTAGAGTGTGCTTCAGGAGCAAGTGTGCTCCTGAAGTGAGGGCAGTCTCTTTTTGTAGCTGGACTGACTCTGTAGTTGAAACCTAATTCCTCACATCTTGGCTTAAACACCTCCTCCATGGCATTGACTCTCTCCCATGAAAACTTTTGGGTAGGAGGGTTTGGAAAGGGAGTTCAGGGATCCAGGGCATGATCTAGAGGTCTCAAGTGTCCAGTGTCCCTGTCCCCAGGGAACCAACTACATTTCCTACCCTGGATCCCTCACTCAGCAGTGCTGTGACAACACAGGGCTCAGAGGAAGGTTCCAGGAGAGGACAACAGATATTCCTCATGAGCTGTAAAGCATCATAACAATGTAAATCCTGAAAGTTATCAATCATCCTCCCATCCTGGAGACACCAAAGTATCTTTTCTGGATGGAACCATTATGTTCCTTGCTCATTCTTCCTTTTATAACTGAACTCTTCATAGAGTGATATGGATGTGCCAGTCATCTTTCTAAGGCTCTACCTGCATTTACTCATTTTCAGTCCCATAACATAACAGCACTAAATAGACTCTATTAAAACATCCATATGACAGTGCAGAGCACTGATAAAAGAGGGGTCACACAAATTTCCCAGGCTTGTGTGGCCTTTAAGTGGGATCTGAACCAGTCTATCAGGCACCAGCACCCCATGCTATTGGTCTCTGTGCTGTGCCTTTTCCTAGACAGCTGATGAAAAAGGGCATCAAAAGTTTCAACTGTGAATAAATTCATAATAATTTTCCTATGGTCTTCTGTCAGTGAGATGTCAACAAGTCTTTCTATTATGAATGCATTTCCCAGGTCATAGCCATAAGTATAAAAACAGGAAATATGTTCCTTGGTCAATAATATCTACTGTCTGCCACAAACAATTGGAACAGCAACATTAAAATCACTCTCTGTTCAAAGAACAGGGAGCATGGTCAGATATCCTCAATAACTACTCCATGGAAGGGACCATGGAAATGCAATCATTATGTTGGTTCAAGAGTAAGGACTACACTTTACTTAGTGCCCTGTACTTATGAAAAACCTTTGAAATGGCTAAGCTATATTCTTTTTTATATATATTTGAAAATTTTAATTTACAAAGTCAATCAGTAGTGCTACAATCAGATTATTAGACATATGGCTCAAATTTGAATCTCAACTTTGGTTCAAATTTAATGTTATGCCCACATTTCAAGATAAATGTTGGACATTAGTAGATTGCTGAATAGAGCTTAAATAGGTCAAGCCAGAATCAGGGCTGACATATTTTTAAAATATAGACTTTATACTTTAGAATAGTTTTAGATTCACAAAAAAATTGAGCTCCTAGTACAAATTTCCACATTTTCTGCTTTCACCCAACCACTTCCTCCCAAGCTCACAGGTTCCCTTGTTAACATCTTGCATTATTGAGGTACATTTGTACAAGTAATGAGCCAACATTATATATTCTTATTAAGGTTCACCTATGGGTTTGTGTCCCCACCATGACTGTATGTCATTGGTGGAATTCTGTCCCCAAAAATGAAATGATGAAGTCCTACCCCTCAAAACCTGTCAATGTGACTTTATTTGGAAAAACAGTATTTGCAAATGTAATAAATATGAGATCATAGTGAATTAGTGTAGCTCTAATCAATACAACTAGTGAGTGCCCTTACAAAAAGGGTCAGGTGCCAACCAACAGAGAAGGCTGAGAAAATATGGTCACACACAGAAAAGGTGGCCATGAGAAGATGTAGGTAGAGTTTACAGTTATGCTGATAAAAACCCAAGACACTTGGAACCCAAAGAATCTCGAAGTCAAGAAAGGATTTCCCTCCTAGAGTCTTCAGAGAGCTCAAGGCACTGCTGACCCCTTAATTTTGGACTTCTCATCTCTACAACTGTAAGAGATCAAGTTTCTGTAGTTTCATGCCACCCAGTTAGTGACAACTTACTATGGCAACCCTGGGAATTAATACAGATTTTATTCCTGGGAAATGGGTGGGACTGTGACAAAAACATGGAGAGATCTCATGCAGACATTCCAGCTAAAATCCAGCTTCAACCCACAGACACAGGTAATGTTAACCTAGATGTTTTCCACTCCTCCTGTGAAGGCACCCCCAGCCAGTGAATCTTTCTACTGAGGTCACAGACATCAAAAAACACAAAAGGCCATCCTTACACCACCCAGTCTGAATTCATAACCCCGTGAAACATAGGCAATAGAAAATATTTGATTTCTGCCACTATTTTGGAGAATATATTTTCTGCATAATATTAGCAATAAAACTAATACCTTTGCTGAAAACTGAAAAGGTTCCAGAGAAGGTATATAGAAATCTAAGTATGCTTCCTTCCATGTTCTGCAGCCTTCCAAGCTCTGCCTCTGGATGTAACAACTGTTAAGTTTTATCATAGTCTTTCAAAAGTATAAATTCAACATTTGTATAGCATTCATGTTGCATCACCATTTTTCTAAGGCTTTTATCTATATTCATTCATTTAAGTCGCTATACAGAGGTGGTAACAGGGAGGGAAGTTCTCCCCTTCATTCCAAATACTCTCCAAAAATGATAAGTCTGAACTGCTGCTCATAATTGCCTTTAGAATGCTGCTTCTCCAATGGGATGTTTACATTCTTCATAACATACTTTCTAATCCTTTTTTCATTCTCTTCCAAGTTGACATTCAGAGGTGTGAACCTCTTCTCTACTTTTGTTGTTACTCTCATCTACATTTTTCTGATTTTTCTATCAAGCTGGGGATCATGAAAATTTCTTCATAGAGGAAAATAGAAAATTACGTGTTCCCTCCCTCACCTGCCCAACCACTCTCCTCATTTGGGTAAGCATTGGAGAAAAGATGCCATCACTTATATTAAACAGTACTTCTATTTCATCAACAACCTATTTGATTTATTTGTTGAAGAAATCTGGGTTGAATCAGCAGGAATGGACTTTGTTCTGTTGCATTCCATAACAACAAAGGTACTGTATTAGTTTTCTAGGGCTGCCATAAAAATACCAAAATCTTGGCCTCTTAAAACAACAGAAATTTATTCTTTCACAGTTCTGGAGGTTAGAAGTTTGAAATGAAGGTGTCACAGGGCCATGCTCTTGGCAAATCCTCAAAGGGAGGAATCTTTCTTTGTCTTTTCCTAGATACTGGTGGTACCTGGTAACCTCTGGTATCCACCACTTAGATGTGCATAACTCTAGTGTTAGACCCATCTTCACAGAACCTTCTCCCTGGTGTGTTTGTGTCTTTGTCCCTTTTCCCTTTATAAGAACACCAATCATATTGGATTAGAGAGCCTGTGTATGGGATTAAATGTCCATCTCCTCTCAATGTCCTGCTCTAAGGAAATATTTCCTGTTTTAGGACAGGTCTAATTTTATTTTCTTTCCCCAATTCAGTTACCATAAACTTTATTGTGAAAATTCTTGTTTTTACTGGAAATTTTCTCTTCCTTTTCTTTTTTGTTACTTCACATTTAAGTCAAGAGGATTAGCACTTTGATCAATAGTTATTTTATTACTCTTTTTCTTTGGAATTTTTCCAATTAATTCTAGAGACTTTTGATAATTGCCCAATAATAAATATTTAAATACCTCTTTCAAGCACCTTATAATCTGCTTTTCAGGAGCAACCCCAATAAAATATTAATTTCAAAACATCTCCAACTCCCAACCTTTCCCTCCCCACCCCCACACTAGGAGGAACAATATTCCATTTTAGGTGTTGGCATCATTGGAAACCTTACTCAGTTCTATTTTAATCCAGAGCCATTTAAAAAAGCTAAACTACGGTATTTCCATGATATGATAAATTATCATTTTGAGACACTTAATTTTTTTTATTGATTTTAAGTATTTTAAGAAAGTTTAAATTATATAAATGTCTTACAAAGAATGTAGGGATTCCCATATGCCCCACACCCTCCCCCTCACACACTCTCCCACATTAACAACATCCCTCATTAGTGTGGTACATTTGTTACAAATGAACATATATTGGTGCACAGCCACTAAGTGTGGATTATAGTTTATATTATAGTTTAAATTCTTTCCTGTACAAGATATATACAGCCTGTATCTGATATTGCAACATCATTGAGCACAATTCCATGTCCTGAAAATGTCTCCATATCACAGTTTTCCTTTTCCTCCCCTCAGACTCTCTGGTGGCCACTGCCTCCACATCAATTGTAAAATTTCTTCCATTACTAGAAACACATTAAGTCTATAGTAGAATAACAGTAAGTCTACTGTTCATTCCCCAGTCCTGATGTTTCTGGGATGCTGATGCCCACTCTGCCTCTAATTGAGAGGGGGCGAGTTCCCATGGGGCAGGTGTATGGGACTATCTTGCTTGTAGTTGTAGACATTCTGTTCCTTGTGATGGTCTTTGTTCATCATCTTCTCCTTGTTAGTCGTCCTTGCTGAGTACAATGAACTGGAGACTAGATGTTGCAACTCTGTTGAGATTCAGGGCCCAACTGGCAGATGGAAAGCCCAAAAGTTTAAGTCTCTTGGACATAAACCTATCAACTCTAGTACTAACTATAGGTTCAAATAGAATTGGCAGGAGAGTCATGTGTAGGGAAATCACAACTGTGGCCAACTCTGTCACACTGGGGAGCATAAATTCCAAAATAGGGCCAAGTGGCAGGGCAACAAACTCCTGAGCTGTCAGCCCTGCCTATAGTGTCTGGATGTCTCCAGAGCCCTCAGGAGCCTTGCTATTTGAGGCAATATTTACCATGGCAGTCAATGAGATCCTGCTGAGATGTGCATAAGTGTAACCCTTGGAATGACCTCCCAACTCATTTTGAAGTCTCAACCATATAAACTCATTTGTCTTTACACTTTTCCCTTTTTGGTAAACGTCTCTGTCCAGTTAAATTGTTGGTTGGTGCTTGGTGGTAATTCCTTGGTGCCAGGGAGCCTCATCCCCAGGAGTCATGTCCCATGCCAGTGGGAAGTTAATGCACTAATATGCTGAGTTTGGCTTAGAAAGAGGCCATATTTGAGGAAAAAGGAAGCTCTCAGAAGGTATCTCTGAGGCAGCCTATAATACTAAGCTAAATTTCAATTTCTAATGAAAAGGTTCATAAGTATCATCATCAATATCAAGGGCCCATCAATGGTCCATCCTTCTTCATTAGTCGCTGGCTCTGTACTTGGGGGATTTTTTCTGTCCCATTAGAGAATGTGGCAGAACTCCCAAGGATAGGAATTCAATATTCTTTCGGGTATTGTGTGGATCTCCACCCACTCTGACAATGATCCAGGAACACTTAAACTCATTCATATGCCATATACGTATGTCCCAGGTGAACCTCCTTCCATGCACCCCCCATCACTGACACCCTGCACCAATGATCCTCTCCTGCTGGAGTTTTAACCCTTCTGGGATCCAAAAATTCTTCAAAAATGAAGTCAACAAAATAACCAAATAAAATTAATAATAAAATAAAATAATAATGATAGTTTTAAAAATAACATTGTACAAAAAATTTTATCTTCGAAGAAACTTCAGGTTATAGAAAACTCACATAGGGAATATAGGGGATTTCCATATACACAACAACCCCCATTTTTCCTGTTTCCCCTATTAATAATATTTTATACGTGGAGAGTACATTTGCTATAATTGATGTGCAAATACTGAAGCATTGCTACTAACCCTGGTCAATGATTTACATGATGGTATACAATTTGGACCATACAACTTTCATAAATTTTGATGAAACTTAACATGGCCTGTATCCATCATTGCAAGGTCATGTAGAACAACTCCAAGGCCCCCAAAATGCCTCATTTTTCATCTATTCTATTCCTCCTTTCCTCTCCCCTAAGGATGCATGGCAACCAACAAGCTTCACTCTTTGAAGAACAAGATTCATATTTACTTACAACAACATTCAGGACCTGACATAATGGCCTGTCCTCCCTCATTAGGCGCTGACTTTTCTCTCAAGAGACTCCCACTCCTTTATTTAAGAGCATACCAGGACTGTCTAGGATGGGAGTTCAGTACTTTCCCATTCACTGTGTGGGTCTCTACTCATTGATACAATACACTATGACAGGATGAACACTCATAGACTCCCTAGAAACCTGCCCCAGGTGCACCCTGTCCCATATGCCAGCTCATCCAACATCCTAAACAAGTAACTCTCTACCTGCTATATTTGCCAAAAGAATATTCCCAATATTGTAGTTTTAACCACATTACCTGCAAATCCTGAGATCATCTGCTCCCTCCCCTTACCCAGTTCCATGGATAGTGTGCAACCCACCCCCAACCCAAACCCCCTCAAAAACCAGCACCATACATCCCAATAGCATCAGTGCACTACTGTCATGCCCATCTACTGCACAACTACACCCTTCCACCTTACCATTGATTTTGCCCCTATTGGCATTGGCTCACAACCCTCTATGCCATTTCTGAGAGACACTTAAATCTAAGAAGCAAAATAATACAAGATAATATAATTTCATAGGTTTGGGGGCACAAATTATCTGTTGAACAGTCAGGCAACTGTTTTATTCAGGAGAACAATCTTCCACACTCAGGCAGTCACTAACAGGATTTTTTCACACCTTTGTCTGATTCATTCAAAACTGGGAAAGGATTAAAATTAAGTGGTTGTTTATTGGCAAAATAGCTGTGTTTCATGGAGAGGGCACTGACCTTGGAGATTCCACTCCCAGGTGTGAATCCAGCTCTGAGTCTTATTAAGTTGTAAGATATCAGGCAAGACATTGCACCTTTAATTAACCTTCCTGAGCATTTACACTGCACATTTTGCATACATTAACTCCTTCATAGACATATGTCATGGTTGATTGACTATCCTACTCCTCAGGTGGAAAAACTGAGGTACAGAAATACATGTGCAACAATGACAAAAAATAGAAGTGAACTTCATCAAAAGCCAAAAGATTTGTGAATCAAAGGATATTATCAAGAAAGTGAAAAGAACATACAGAAATAGTTGCAAATCATATTTCAAGTAAGGGTTTAATAGCCAGTATGTATAAAGAACACCTACAACTCAACAAAAAAAAAAAGAAAAACAACTCAATTAAAAATGGGCAAAAGACTTGAATATTCTCCAGAGGATATACCAATTACCAATAAGCACATGAAAAGGTATTCAAAGTCATTTCTCATTAGGGAAATACAGGTGAAGATGAGTTACACTAAGACAGTGAATATAAAAAGATAAAAAGAAAATGATGTGAATAAATAGGAATCCTCATACATTGCTGGTGGGAATAAAAAATTTTATAGCCACTGTGGAAACAGCATAGCTGTTCCTCAAAAACTTAATGAATTACCATAGGACCTACAACCTCACTAATAGGTATATTAGAATTGAAAATAGAGACCCAAATGATTACTTGTAAACCAATGTCCCTAGAAGCATTATTCACCATATCCAAACAATTGAAACAACCGAAGTGTGTCCTATACAAATAATAGATTATTCAGCCATAAAAAGTTAGGAAGTTCTGATACATGCTACTACATGAATGAACCTTGGAAACATTATGCTAAGTGAAATAAAATAGACTCACAAGGACAAATATTGTATGATTCCACTTATATTTCTAGAATAAGAAAATTCAGAAAGACTTCTAAGCAGATTTGAAGTTACTGGGTCAGGAGGAATGAAGTGCTATATATGGAGTTTGTGTATGGGTAATGAAAAAGTTTTAGTAATGGCTGGTAGTGATGGTAACATAATATGGTAAATGTAATTAATCCCACTGAATTCTATACATAAAAATGGTTGAAATGGCAAATTTTATGTTATTTAAATGTTACCTCAATAATTTTTTAAAATCCTATATAACATAGGAGAAAAATGCAATGTTGGCAGACATGATCTTGTATGATATTGAAAAGATACTGGCAATTTAGCTGGGCTTCAAAATGGGCAGGAGGAGAAATAAGATTCAGTCATTGAATCTTAGTGTAGCACAGCACCACAATACCATTTGCTGACTTTTTTTACGTTAATATGAATTGTCTTTAACTACAAAACCAAGAAGTCTATTTCTTATTTCTTTCTTGCTCCCCTCCTTGGTCTCTTTCTTCCATGAAGGAAGTTTCAGTAGCACCTCAGTCCATGTTTATTAACCAACAACTTCCATACACTCTAGCCTCATCCTTGTCCAGGTAAAGTAAAGTTCCCTAAGTAATGTGTGAGCTTCACCCCAAATTTACCGATGGTTTCTATGTCCCCTCGCTGCCTTGGAGGACATGTCAGAGGAGCTTCTGAGTAACAGGGTACATGAGGAGGCCATATCTAATGGCAAGGTAAGGTCACCTGTTTTTGACTAAGAAAGATATGTTCCTTTCTTGGATTCATTCTTTTTCAACTGAGCACAGATATGAAAACATGACCATGTACATTACAGATATTAGCTAACAACTTTCAGGAGCAGAAAGGTTGGAGAGTGTTCACCTAATAACAGACACTTGATACAAGAGGGAGCCTCAGCTTTATAACCTGTACAGTATGCAGTCTTTTCTGCAGAAACAATTTTTCCTCCTTGAATTAAGACTTTTGTAATTGCCAACAAATGGACAGGAAAAGCTCAAGTAGGTACCTCTACACTTATTCTTCTGGACTCTTACTTTACTGCTATCTCCCACCTGGTTTTCTGAAATCACCAAGATCTGAACAAACACTATACAGCATGAACTCTCATAGTGTTTTCTTTTATGTAATTCCAGGTGGCCTCAAGAGCAAACAAAAACCTTACATGTTATGGAATCACTCTGTTTTGAGGGAAAGAATTTGGATGATTTCAAATCCAGGGCATTTTGTTGGCTTTAGTCTGGAAAGCCATCCTGGTCCTGGCTTCCTGGTGGGAATAAGGATTTTGGATGTGGTTAAAGAAACTGATTTTCCAGGTAAATAACTATGACCAGGTTCTACAGTCCTTGTATCTCCGTTCAGACTAAGTGGTATGGGACGCTTTGCTTGGAGTTGTGGGGTATCCACTTGTGGTGTGATTATGAATATGTGTGTGAGTGTGTGCATTTCCTAGGTGATATTTCCAATCTACACAGGACAACTGCCAGGGTCAAGGTGCAAATGATGGTGGAGCTTCCTAATGACTGAAAAGATGAGGTGGCCC
The DNA here is from genome assembly GCA_026826555.1 of Tolypeutes matacus. Taxonomy (NCBI): domain Eukaryota; kingdom Metazoa; phylum Chordata; class Mammalia; order Cingulata; family Chlamyphoridae; genus Tolypeutes; species Tolypeutes matacus. The sequence continues at coordinate 3,610,851 of JAKSZT010001078.1, read as the reverse complement.
CATCTAATGCTGAGGTAGGGTGTCTATTCTTTGTCTAAAATATAAATGTTCCCTTTGTTTCTTTCTCTTCCTATTGACTTCACATAAGGATATCCAATCATATACATTATATTTGATATACACAATTTCCTTGGAGAGAAAAGAGTGAAGTGGGGTCATCTTCAAACTGACCAGTGATTCAAAAGGGCATCCGCAAAAGGCAGCAGCAGATTATAACCTACATGGTAGGGATCTTTTCCTCAGCAGCAATTTTTTTATCCATTGATTAAGAATTTTAAATGCACAAAGCAAAATGGACTTGAGAGATGTATGTCCAAGGAAAGCATGTGCCTTCCACAGATGTCCTTACACTTGTTACAGGGTCTTTGACTGAACCACTGTTTCCCATTTGTTTCATAAAGGCATGAAGAGAACAAAGTACCTGAGTAAACACTACAGATCATGATCTAATCCTCAGAGTGTTTTTATTTCTGTAATTATGCATGAATCTAAGGCAAGCAAAAACAGCACATATTCTGGAATCACTCACTTGTTGAGGAAAAATCTGCACAAGAAAATCAGAGCATTCTTGCTGGCTTTGTCTGGAGAGTCATTCTGGTTCCATCTCCTGGAAGAACAAGGGTTGTGTTATGGTTAAAGAATGTGATTTTCCAGGTAAACAACTACAGTTCTTATATGCATCAGTGTTCCCTTAAGATGGCATGGATTCTGTGTACAGGGACTGGGGAGTGTCTATGTGCAAGTCTGTGAGGTGTGCTTGTGAATGTGGGGGCAGGGGAGGTAGTGTGAGTGTGCATCCTGGAGAGGTGCAGTGGGATGCATATCCTTGAACACACTTCTAGCCTCCACTCTTCACCCAAATCCGAAATCCTATAATTAGGAATAAAACCTGAATTTGCTCCCATTTGAGAGAGTTTTCTGTCCAGCAGCCCTGCAATACTTTCCAAGACCTGGTAGGGTTTCTGGAGGACTTTTGTGAAGGGGCTACTGACTGGCTTGTTTCACACACTGCCTCTCACACTCTTGCTGGCCTGGTCTTCTGGAATGAACCAGGCCCACCATAGAGTCCCTGGACAACTGGGATGAGGGTTCCCTGCTCCTCTCAGAACCCACAGATCCAGTGAGACAGGTCTGCTCTGTCCCCCAAACTACTCATGTCCCTCCCTGTGAACTTTCCTCAGGCCCTGTGAACTTTCCTCAGGCCATACAGGTGTTTTCCTGCACGGGTCACTTAGAAATGCATAAATGTTTTCTTCCTTCCCTCTGCCAGCTGTCAACACTGTTCCAGAAAAAATCTGGTTACGGAAATTATCCTGTACTAAGTTCAAGAGAAGAGATTTAGGAAATAAAAAGAGATTAAAAGAAAGAAGAAAGAAGAGGAAATAAGGAACAGGTCAGAAGAAGAGGCAAAGGGAAACAAGTGTATATGGTATCCATAGCTTTTCTAGCTTTCTTTTTGGCACTTAAGGAAATTCAGCAAAACTGAGGGGAACACTAGGGTACCCACTATTTTATTTGAACATGCAAGTGGAAATAAGAACTAGCTGGTAAAATAGGAACAGGAAGTGAAAGATGTCCTGAGAACTTGTTCCCCAGGGGACAGAAATCTTTTCCATACAAGCCCCTAGGTTGCTAAACCATCAGTACTCAACTCTTCATACCCATTCTCTAATCAGTCAATTTAGTGAAAGTCTGGTTTTTAGTTTGAAAGATTTAGAGTGAGTTTTAAAACAGGCTTTACTTTTAGTGTTAGATGTTATTATATTAAACAATATTTATCTCCTACAAGTTGTTTTTCTTAATATTTACCAATAAAATAAACACATATACAGATAAGCACTGCACATAAAGTTAGAGCTTCATGAATTATCATGTCTGTCTCCCTAATGGCTTCCACCAAGGTCACTTTCTCTCTCATAGAACCCTTATTTAGTCATAGTTGAACAAATAACTGTAAATTAAATTTAATACTTAGCATCTGTCCTCAGGCCAATATCTTTCTAAACACTTCCTTTACTGAACTCTGCTCACTCATCTGAAAGGGGAACATGGGAACGATATTACCCATGGTCTAATTGTAAAACTTGGACTTTAATGCCTTTTATACTTGCAAGAAAATTTTGTTGGGTCTAAAACTAATGACTCATAGTTTCTTTCCACTAATATATTACCCCCATTTTCCTCTGACACAATTCATTGTTTTCAAAAACCTTGATGAGATTCTAAGGTTCATTCTATTATGCCACTTGCTTTTTTCAAAATGCACAAAGGATTTTTCTTTTTCTTTAAAGCCCATCAATTTTACTAAAATAGATATTGCCATTAGTCATTCTCAGTCAGTGCTCAGTGTGCATATTTAATATACAGTCTCAAAGAATTCCTTCTATATCTAAAAAAAATGATAATTTTTAAATTTGCTTCACATCTCTGCTTTGGTTTTTCTTTCAGGCATTTCAGTTATTCACATATTGGGCCTTCTATATCTATTAACTTTTGACACTTTTTCTGAAATCTTTTACAATCTCTGTTAAATTCCCTTGAATTTTTTTCCATTTTCAACTTTTGTTTCTTATAAGATATTATCATTCACTGTTTTTTCTAGCTTACATTATATTTATGGAATGATTTTTGCATTTTTTTTCATATTCTTTCCAGATTGTTTTCCCTTCATATTTTGAGTATTTATCTGATATCATTTCATATCTTGTTTCATTTTCTTAATGCCTTATACCTTGTTTTTGAAAAAGTACCTTTCAAAGTACATTGAGAGGAAGTTTGAGAGGAATATTTAGACATAAACTTAACCGAAGATATAAAGGATATGCATTTAGAAAACAACAAAACATTGCTGAAATAAATAAATACCTAAATAATTGGAAGGACATTCCTTGTTATTGGTTGGAAGACTACATTTAATTAAGATGTCTAAACCACCCAAACTCATTTACAGATAATCCCAGTAAAATTCCCAACAGTCTTGTTTTGCAGAAATGGGAAATCCAACTATCAAATTTATTTGGAAAAGTAAGGGGATAGAGAAAAATACCTTTAAAAAAGGCATGAGGTTGGAGGACTCTTACTTCCTGACTTTGCTACATTGGTAAAAAAACAGCAGGGTACTGGCATAAAAGACATATTGACCAGGGGAATCTAATTCAGTATTAACAAATAGACCCCATCTACTTCTCAGTGATATTGTCAAAGCTCTCAAAAACACTAGCTGGGACAGAGGAGTCTATTCAATAAATGGAGCTAGGAGAACTGGGTATCCATAGATACAATAAAGAAAGAAGACCCTTGTCTCACAACTTATATCCAAATTAACATAAAAGGGATCAAGGACCTTAATATAAAAACTAGTACCATAAATCTCCTAGAGGAAATTATAGGGAAACAACCTCAAGAACTTGTGTTATGTGCTGGTTTCTTAAACGTTACACCCAATGGATGAGCAAAGAAAGGAAAAAGAGAGAAATGGAATTTCATCAAAATTAAACACTTTTGTGCTTCAAATAAATTTTGGTTAAGAAAGTGAAAAGGGAGCCTACTCAATCAGAGAAAATTTTTGTAAACCTCATATAAGATAATGGTTTGATCTCAATGTTATATAAACATATCACAAAAAGAGGGGAAATATAAAGACGGGATGGGCAGCAGATGTGGCTCAAACAGTTGAGCTCCTGCTTCTTACATGGGAGGTCCCAGGTTTAGTTCCCAGAGCCTCCTGAAAAAAATAAAATAACAACAAGCAGACAAATGAAAAAACCAACTCAGGGAAGTTGATGTGGCTGAGTTGTTGAGTGCTGGCTTTCCACATATGAGGTCCCAGGTTCAATCCCCAGTCCTGGTCCTCAAAAAAAAAAAAAGAAAGAAAGCCAAGGGAGATGTCATATAGGAATCTCTTATAATTCCATTATAACTTTTCTGTAATCTAAAATATATCTAAAATAAAGATTAATATATATAAAAGGTAAAATAGACAAGCAAGCCAGTTTAAAAATGGGCAAATAAATGACCAGACATTTTTCCAAAGAAGAAATAAATGTCCAAAAGGTAAATAACACAATGCTCACATCACTAGATATTAGGGAAATGCAGATTAAAACCACAATGATATATCATTCACCCCTTACAGACTGGCCATTATTAAAAAGACAGAAAATTACAAGTTCTGGAGGATGTGGAGAAAAGAGAATATTCCTTCATTATTGGGAATATAAATTCTGGAGCCTCTGTGGAATTCACTTTGGCAGTTCCTCAAGAAGCTAAATATTGAACTGCTATATGATCTTACAATCCCATTTCTAGGAATATATTCAGAAGAACTGAAATGAAGGGTGTGAAAAGACATTTTCACACCAATATTCATAGTGATATTATTCACAATTGCTAAAAGATGGAGTCAATTCATGTCCATCAATCAATGAACTAATAAAATGTGGTATATACATTCAGGTGTATATTCAGGAATTTGTCTATTTCCTCTAAGTTATCATTTTTGTTAGTATACAATTTTTCAAAGTATCCTCTATGATACTCTTTATTTCTGTGGGGTCAGTGGTGATATCTCCTTCCTCATTTCTTGTGTATTTGCATCTGCTCTCTTTTTTTCTTTGTTAGTCTAGCTAAGGTTTTGTCAATTTTATTGATCTTCTTCAAGGACCAGCTTTTGGTTTTATTTTTTTCTAGTGCTTTCCTATTTTCTATTTTATTTAATTCTGCTTTAATCTTTGTTAGATCCTTCTTTCTACTTCCTTTGGGATTAGTTTATTGTTTTTCCAGTTCCTCCAGATGTGCAGTTAGGTCTTCTATTTTAACTCTCTCTTCTTTTTTGATATATGCATTTATGGATATGAATTTCCCTCTCAGTACACCTCTTGCTGCATCCTGTAGGTTTTGATATGTTGTGTTGTCATTTTCATTTGTTTCAAGTTAGTTACTGATTTCTTTTGAGACTCCCTCTTTGACCCACCATTTGTCTAAGAGTATGTTCTTTAACTTTCATATCTTTGCTCCTAATCTGGTTCTCTGGCACTTACTGATTTCCAATTAATTTTATTCCAGTATGTTCAGAGAAATTACTTTGTATCATCTCAATCTTTCTGAATTCATTGAGATTTTATCTGTGGCTTAGCCTGGGGTCTATTGTGGAGTATGATATGTGCATTCAAGAAGAATGTATATCCCACTGTATTTGGGTGTAGTGTTCTGTATGTGTCTATTTTGTCCAGATTCTCTAATGTATTATTCAGAGTCTTTGTTACTTTATTGATTCTCTGTCAATATTTTCTATCTAATGGTGATAATGGTGTATTAAAGTTCCCCACTATAATTGTAGAGGCATCTATTTCTACACTTAGTTTTTCCAGCATTTGCCTCATGTATTTTAAGGTGCCCTGGTTAGGTGCAGAAATGTTTATGATTGTTCTTTCTTCTTGAAAGATTACCCTTTTCACTAATATACAGTGTCCATCTTTGTCTCTTACAATAGTTTTGAATTTAAAAACTATTTTATCGATAAATTGAACAGGGAGTATTTCATGAGCAATGGAAGTGTTCTGCATGATCTTACAGTGATGGACACAGGACACAGTAAATATCATCAAAATTTATAAAAGTATGATCTAAAATGTAAACCTAGTATAAAACTTTGACCATGTTTAGTAGCTATGTTTCATTATTTGTTTATCAGTTATAGCAAAGGTACCATCCACATATAAAAAGGTATTAATATGGGGGGTAGGAAAAGGGGAGGATGTTGGGTATATGAGAGTCTCCTGTATTCTATGGGTGACTTTGCTATGACCTAAAATTTCTTTGAAAACAAAATGATAAATAGACATTGGGGAATGAGTGGGGGGAGGTGCCATGGTACAAACAGGACACAGATATTGTGTTGATGAAAGGCAAAATGTCAAAAAAAATTTTTTATATATTTTTCAATTTTTTAAATATTCTAATCTTTTAATTTTATTTTATTTTTAGTTTTTTTAAATTTTTGTTTTTTATCACTTATATTTAAACATCATTATTGTTTCATTTTCCTATTAATTGTGTTCAGCTATTGCAATGGCTTCATCTTTAAAGAGCTTTGGATCAGAGATGGGTTACAGCTGGGGTGGGGGAGAATCATTGGTGTGGGGTGTGAGGGATGGGGGATGCATGAGAGTAAGTTCACCTGAGCATACATATAAGGTATGTAAAAATGTTAAAATATTCACAGGACATTGTCACAGTGGGTGGAGACTCACACAATAACCGAGAGAATACTGAATTTCCATCCTGGAGGGCTGTGCCTCATTCTCTAAGGGAGCAGAAACAGTCACCCATATGAAGGGGCAGTGACTGGTGATGAAAGATGATCCACTGATGGGCCTTGATATTGATGACTAGGCTTATGAGCCTTTGCTCTAGAAATTTAAACTTAGCCTACTCTTATGGGTTGCCTATTTGTTGCGCAAATGTGGCCTCTCTCTAAGCCAAACACAGCATATGAATGCATTACCTTCCCTCCACCACTCCTGGGGATGTGCATCCCTTGCACCGAGGGATTGCTACCAAGAACCAACTAGCAATGCAACTGGAAAAAGACCTTGGATAAAAGAAGGGAAATAAGGCCCTAGGATGTGTAAGTCCATTGAGGGTGGTGGGCCACACTTGTGGGAGATGTTTGTGTGGAATGTGGTGGGAGATGTGGGAGTTGGGTAACATGGGAATCCCAGTGGGTTCCGTGTAATATTTTGGGTAATCTAAGCACCTCTTAAAATATATTTATATATATATAAATAACATTTTTGTAAGCAAATGCACATATATGCATATATATTTATATATCATTTTACAAATATTGGTATGTATTGTGAAATTTTTGATTTTTACCCACAATAAAAAATAAATTAATAAAAAGAAAAGAGGGGAAATATAAAGACAAATGAGTTTATATGGCTAAGAGACTTCAGTGAGTTGGGAGGTCATCCCAGAGGTAACGCTTAACACATCTCAGCAGGACCTCATAGATTTTCATAGTGGATAGTACCCCAAATGGTGAGTCTCCTGATGGCTCTGGAGACACCCAGGTACTATTGTCAGGGCTGATAGCTCCGGAGTTTGGTGCCTTGCCCTTGGGCCCCACTTTGGAGTTTGTGCTCCTGAGAGTGACAGAGTTTGACTCAATTATCTATTCCCTGAACATGGCTCATCTGTCTTTTCTATTTAAACCTACACTAGGTTCTGGAATTTGTAGGTGTATGCCCACAAACTCAAGCCTTTGGGCTGTCCATGTGCCAGCTGGGCCCAGAACCCTGGCAGAATTGCAACATCTACTCTACAGCTCATTAGACACACTCAGGACAACTGGAGGGGAGATGATGATGGACAACGGCCATCCCAGGGAATGAAGAGAGTCTGCAGCTGCAGGCATGATAGTCCCAAGCATCTTTCTCATCTGATATAAGCCCCTGCTCAATTGGAGATGGAGTGGATGTCACCATCACAGAATCCTCAGGATTGGGGAAAGAACTATGGACTAGAATGGACTTACTGGTATTCTACTATAGACATATTAAGATTTTAGCAATGGAAGAAATTACAACACTGATGTGGAGCCAGTGGCCACTGGAGGCTCTGAAGGCAAGGAGACAATAAAAAAGTTGTAATACGTGGGCTTTTTTGGGATTTGGGAATCATCCTGAGTGACATTGCAATGACAGATATCGGCCATTTTATATCATTACACAACATGCAGAACTGTGTGGTAGAGAGTGTAGACTACAATGTGAACTTATGATTCATGCTTAATGGCAAAGCCCCAGGATGCATTTATCAATTGCAATAAATATCCGACACTAATGAAGGATGTTCCTGTGGCTGGGTGTGGGAGTTGTGGGGAGTGAGGCATATGGGAATCCCTATATCTTTTGTGTAATATTTATGTAATCTAAATGTCTTTTAAAAGAAATAAAATAAAAAATAAAAAATAAATAAAGATGATTTGCCTGTGTGGCAGTTTGATATAGTTATGAACTCCAAAAATAGATATTGAATTATGCTTGTAAACTGGTCAGTTTATCTGGGCATGATTAAGTTATGATTAGGGAACTGACTGGCTACATTAGTAAGGCATTGTGCCCTGCCCCTTGGTGAGTAGGGAATCAAAGATAAAAGACATGGCAAAGGACAGAGTTAGAGTTTTGAGTTGGAGTTCTGATGCAGAGTCTTGAGCTGGAGCCCTGGGAAGTAAGGTTAAAGAGGAGCTTGGTCATGAGGAAGGAAAACAGGCCCTGGGAAAAAAGATGAGCCACTCACTTGACAGTTCACAGCTGGCCTTGTGGAGAGAGTCAAAGACTAGAGATCCTCATGGTCTACAGCTGACCTTGTAGAGGAAACAGAGGACCTGAGCCTGGAGAGAAAAGAAGCCCCAGGAAGAGAGGAACCCAAGAAGCCTGACCCCTGGCAAAAATCAGTAGCTGTCTTGCTCCAACACATGGCAACTGACATTGGTGAAGGTAGAAACTTATGCTTTATGGCCTGGTAACTTTAAGCTTCTACCCCAAATAAATACATTTTATAAAGACCAATAGATTTCTGGTATTTTGCATCAGCACCCCTTTGGTTGACTAATGCAGCCTGTTTAAAAAAAAAAAGAAAGAAGAAGTAAGGCAGGGGATATCTAGGAATTTTCTTTGTCTGACTCCTTATTCAAACACAGGAAAAATAGCAAAACTGTGGCAGCACACTAGAACTGACAAGGACCAAGAGAGCAAAAAAAAGAAAAAACCAGATAATGCACAAAGCAGAACATAAAGAAAAACATTTACCTTGTTATAATAATGTACAAAAGTACTATTTTTAATTTATAAATGTGGTATTTACGTACCCTTGGCTTGAAACATCCTCTTCTGCTGAAATGCAGGATTTGATTCCCCAAACCCATTACCCATCAGCAATTTAGCACCTAAAATATTTCTCTGCAATAAATGCTTTTCATCATTAGTCTAAATATCAATTGCTATGAACAGCCTCAAAGTGAAGCAAACATGAAAGATAAAATATAGCTTATGCTGTGAGAACAAGGAAATGAGATACTATATTCCCCACCCTCAACCTTACTTGTTACGAACCTGCTATGTTTTAACAGCACACTAAATGAATGATTTATATAATTTTTTCATGTTAAAATGGTTTTTAATTTAAAACAGTACACTAATTACACATTTTTTTAAAACTCATATTTCTAGAACATAGACACACATAAATATTGCCATATATATTTTAAAGATATCAAATTTGATACATATTAATAAAGCATAAATCCATACAAAGTGTACAATCAATGGTATTTGGTATAATCACATAGTTGTGGATTCTTCACATCAATCATTATTAGAGCATTTTCATTATTCCAATAATAAAAACAAAACCAATCACCTCAATTTCTCTACACTTCTGCTGCCATCTCTCTAATTTATTTGTATTTATATTTTCTAAAAAAGCTTTATATATGCAATATTACCTATATTCATAGTTTACATGAGGTTTTCAGTCCCACATTACATTTTTTAGCTCTCCTTCTAGTAATATACATGTCCTTAGACTTTCCCTTTCAACCACTGGCACACCACTGTAATAGTTCTGCTACTTAAAAACACTATGATGTGCTTTCACCATTTTCTATTCATGTTCAAAGACTGACATCCTTTTTACCAATTCTGCACTGATCACCCCCAGATTTCTACTCTCTATTTCATTCTATTTCCTGGTGACGTATATTCTAGTTCTTAACTCCATGAGTTTACACAATATATTTAGCTCATAACAGCACAATCATACAGTACTGATGGACATCTGCATTGTTTCCATCTTTTCAGAATTGTGAATAACACCACTGTAAACATCAGTGTGCAGATGTCTATTTTTATCACTGCTCACAGGTCTTCTGAGGATATACCTAGTAGTGGTTTTGCCGGGTCACATGGCAAGTCTATATTCAACATCCTTAGGAACTGCCAAATAGTTCTCCACATTGGCTATATCATTCTAGATTCCCACCAATAGAGAATAAGGGTTCCTATCTCTCCACATCCTCTCTAACAATTATAGTTTCTCTGACTTTTTAATAGTGACCATTCTGATAGGAGTGAAATATCTCATCATAGTTTTGATTTGCATTTCCCTAATCTCTAGTGGTGCTGAACATTCTTCCATGAGTTGTTCCACCATTTTTAATTTCTTCTTTGGACAGCTGTTTATTCAAGTCTTTTGCCCATTTTTATAGGGAAGTTTCTCTTTTTATTGTTGAGTTGTAGAACCTCTTTACATATCAAGGAAATTAAACCCTTATCAGATAAGTGATTTCCAAATATTTTCTCCCATTGATTTGGCTGTATTTTGACCCCTTTGAAAGAGTCCTCTGAGGTGCAAAAGCATTTAATTTTGAGGGGGTCCCATTTATCTATTTCTTTTCTTGCTCATGCTTTGGGTGTAAGGTCCAAGAAACCACTACCTACCACATTTTCTTCCAGGAGTTTATGGTTGTTGCTTTTATATTTAGGTTTTTTAATCCAATTTGAGGTAATTTTTGTAGCATAAGGTATGAGACAGGAGTCTTCTTTCTTTCTTTTGATATAGCTATCCAGTTCTCCCAGCACTATTTGTTGAATAGACTGTTCTGGCCCAGCTGGGTGGCCTTGACAGTCTTATCAAAAATCAGTTGGGGGAGATCAAGATGGCATCAGTTTAGGAGGGCACTCGCTGACTAGCTCTCTGAGAATGGCTGACTGGAGATGGGGTCCTGCCCAGGGGTGTGTGCTGTGGGTGCATTGAGTGAGAAGCTTGGGTCATCTATCTGGAAGCAGCTCGATGACATAGATTGCTTGGTAGAGAGTTGTGAGTTTTAACCCTGCCCATGGAGGATAACACAGATGGCTGAGCCCCACACTCAGGGAAAGAGGCTGGTTTGAGCCACGACTCCCGAGGCAGCCCTGTGAGAGGGAGCAATCTCTGAGGGTGGGAAGATTCTGGTGGAGGGTTGAGAGGGCTTTCCTTTCTGTGGATTTTGCTGCCTTGTAAACCCTTGTAGCCTTGGGGAGCAAAATAGATGGCTTGAAGCAGGATCAGGCTGAGGGGAGTGGCAAATCTGTTGAGGAAGTTGACTTACCTAGCTGCCCAGGGATATACCCCAACCCCTACTGGTAATCTGGTGAGAGGGAGCATTCTCTGAGAGTGGGATGGTTCTGAAAGAAGGTGGAGAGGGGCTTCCTTTCTGTTGATTTGATGGCCTGGAACTCCTCATAGCTTTAAGGAGCAGATAAGCTGGCTAGAAGCACTGCCAGGCTGAGGGGAGATGTGAATTTACTGAGGAAGCCTGATTTACCCAACAGCCCAATGATATGTAAGCTTGGCTACAGAGGGAACAGAATCAGCCATTTTTATCATTCTGTGCTGACTAGCATCAGAGCTTTAGCTCCCCTGGGGAGGCCAAGAAGTGAGAAGTGCTTGATTAGTTTCCATGAGCTTAGTTAGGGTCCCTTCAGTAAAGAGGGTGGTCTAGAAGAGAACATATTATGGGCCCCTTATTTCACCAAAAAAAGAAGACAGTCACTTTAAAAAATAGAAAATGAATTTTTCTTTTAATTTAGTTTAATAGCTAAAATCTGCCTCAAAACCTGCAGATAGAACCTTGAAGGGCAATTGATTGATAAATACAAGTGGGCTGAGAGATTCCTCAAGGGCCCAAGAAGGAACACTGTTCATCCTTAGATTTGATTGACTGCTTACTTGTGTGGTTGTTTGGTTTTTCTTCGTTTATTTTCTTGTACCTTGTTTTGTTGTCTCTTGCTTTTCTTTCCTCTTTTCTACCCTCTTCTTTTTTCTTTCTTTTTTTTTTTTTAAATTAGGTGCTACTAGCTAGTCTCTTCTTTGCTGTGCTTCTTCTTCAGTGATTTCCCATTCTCTGTCTATATTATTTTGTATCTCTTTTCTTTCCTTCATCTTTCTGCCTTCTGCTTTCTGTTGTGGTTCTTACATACCACATGATTTCATTAGCCCACAACTTAAGGGTGTCAATTTGTATTCTATCTATTCTGTTTTCTTCTTTTTTTATTAATATTAACTTTTTCCTTTTAGCCCTTTCTTTACTCTTTCTCTCCCTCATCATCATTCTAGCCTTCTAAATCATTATATATCTATTCCACTATTTGGTTTCGCAGTCCATTGTAGGTACCCCACTTTTTTCCCCTATTACTCTACACTGCCTACATGAGCTAAATATTCATTTCACTAAGTCTTATACAGCCCCTCTTCTAACTTCTACCAATATTACTACTATCCTTCCTTTCTCACATCTTTCGATTCCTCTGCCCTTAATCTTTTGCCTTCAAGGGAACACAGAAAGAAGCAAGGAAATAAAATAAGAAGAAAAAGTGTCAAAGAGAAAACTTGACACATACATAGAACCACCAGCTAAATAAAACTCTAGAGCAGAGAGAGAAGCTAATACACAGAACCAGCAGCTAAATAAAACTCTAGAGCAGAGAGAGAAGCTAATCAACCAAATAAACTCGTCAAGATAAAATGATGACTAGAGGGCAAGAAAAAATTACAAACCACACTGAGAAACAGGAAGACGTGGACCAGTCCCATGAACAAACTAAAAACCAGGAAGAGATGCAGAACATCGAACAACTAATCAAAGCTGTCCAAACAAATATCATGGGACAACTTAATGGAGTGAAGGAAGAGATTAAGGATATTAAGAAGACACTGGGAGAACATACTGAAGAAACTGTAAACATACATAAAAAGAACGGATATGATGGTGATCAATGGTACAATGCAAGAAATCAGAAAGATGCTGGATTCACATAACAGCAGATTTGAACAGGCAGAAGAAATAATTAGTGATGTGGAAGACATTATATCTGAAATCAAACAGATAGTAGAACCAATAGACAAAAAGAAAAACTCCAGCAGGGACTCAGAGATTTAATCGACAACACAAAATGCAGAAACATATACATTTTGCTCCATCACAAATGATTCTGCTATAGGCAGAGCAATGATCTTCAAATAGTGAAGTGACCAGATGTTTAGGGATGTGAAGGTGCTACTGCTGGTTTTATGGGAATCTGATTCAAGATACTGAGTCTTCATATATATATAGATATATATAGATATATCTATAGATATATCTATATCTATATCTATATATATATCTTTTCCTAACATCATGAAGATTTGCCTTTCTAACCCCTTTCAAAATCTCCCTTCACCCACTTTACAAGAGAAAAACAAGTCCTCTCCCATATTGAATCCTACTATGGCACTTTGCCCAGTCCTGCAGGGATACCAAATAAGGAACCAATGGGGAAAAAAAACTGGGACACAGAAAGACATCTCTTTTAATGATTAATCAAAACATTATCAGGCTTCCCAGTTCTTCTCAGTTTTTACATACTTCTGTTGAGAGTGAAGGGTGGTACTAGAAGTGGCAGCTGTTGGAATGTTCTGAAATCAGATATATTGTACAATGTGGGCAGTAGGATAATGAGGACTGTCTTTTAATGGGCACATCTCTTCCATACCCTGCTTAGTGTCCAAGAATCATTGCTCTTAATGGAGAGTATAAAGAATGCAAAACATACAGAAAAAGAAAACGATCTTACAAAGCAAACAATAACCAAAAAAGGGAAGGAGTAGCTAAACTGAAATCAGACAAAATAGACTTTAAATGCAAAACTTCTTTAAGATACAAAGACAGACACTATACCTTAGTAAAAGGGGTAATCCTTCAAGAACAAAGAAGAAACACAAACATTTATGCACCTAACCAGGGTGCCTCAAAACACATGAGGTAAACACTGGAAAAACTAAGTGGAGAAATAGATGCCTTTACAATTATACTGGGGGACTTTAATATACCATTATCACCATTAGACAGACCACCTCAACAGAGAACCAATAAAGAAACAACATGGGAATCCCAGTGGGTTCCGTGTAATATTTTGGGTAATCTAAGCACCTCTTAAAATATATTTATATATATATAAATAACATTTTTGTAAGCAAATGCACATATATGCATATATATTTATATATCATTTTACAAATATTGGTATGTATTGCAAAAATTTTGATTTTTATCCACAATAAAAAATAAATTAATTTAAAAAAAAGAAAAAGAAACAATAGCTTTGAATAATACATTAGAGGATCTGGATCTAACAGACATATACAGAACACTACACTGAGATACAGCAGGATATACATTCTTCTGAAGGGAACATGGATCATACTCCAAGATAGACCCCTGCTAGGCCACAGAAAAAGTTCTCAATGAATTCAGAAAGATTGAGATTACACAAAGTAATTTCTGTGACCACAATGGAATGAAGCTGGAAATCAGTAAAGGCCAGATAAACAGATTAGGTACAAAGATATGGACGTTAAACAACACACTCTTAGACAAACAGTGGGTCAAGGAGGAAATGTCAAAAGAAATCAGTAACTACCTTGAAACGAAGGAAAATAACAACATAACATATCAAAACCTATGGGATGCAGTGAAAGCTGTACTAAGATGGAAATTCATAGCCATAAATGCATATATCAAAAAAGAAGAAAGAGCTAAAAATCAAAGACCTAACTGCACACCTAGAGGAATTGGAAAAACAACAACAAACTAACCCAGAAGGAAACAGAATGAAGGAAATAACAAAGATTAGAGCAGATCTAAATGAAATAGAGCATAAGAAAGCACTAGAAAAAATAAACAAAACCAAAAGCTGGTTCTTTGAGAAGATCAATGAAATTGACAAACCATTAGTCAGACTAAAAAAGAAAGAGGATACTTTGAAAAATTACATGCAAACAAAAGGATAATTTAGATGAAATGGACAAATTCCTAGAAACTCTCAAGCAGCCTACATTGACAAAAGAAGAAATTGATGAACTCAACAGTCCCATTACAAATAAAGTGATAGACTCAGTCATAAAAAACCTCCCAACTAAGAAGAGCCTAGGACCAGATGGCTTCACAGGCGAATTCTACAAAACATTCCAGAAAGTACTATCACCAATCCTGCTTAAGCTCTTCCAAAAAACAGAAGGAGAAGGAATATTGCCTAACTCATTCTATGATGCCAACATTACCCTAATGACAAAGCCAAAGAAGCCACAAGAAAGAAAAATTACAAACCAATCTCTCTAATGAACTTAGATGCTAAAATCCTCAACAAAATACTTGCTAATCACATTCAACAACATATCAAATTAATTATACACCATCACCAAGAGGGTTTCATCCCAGGTATGCAAGGATGGTTCAACATAAAAAAATTAATCAATGTAATACACCACATAAACAGATTGAAAGAAAAAAAAAATCACATGATCATCTCTATAGATACAGAAAAATCATTTGACAAAATACTGCACTCTTTACTGAAAAAGGAAAAAACACTACAAAAGATAGTAATAGAAGGAAACTTTCTGAACATGATAAAGGGTATATATGAAAAGCGCACAGCTAACATTATCTTCAATGGTAAAATCCTAAAAGCTTTCCCTCTAAGTTCAAGAACAAGACAAGGATGTCCACTATCAACGCTCCTATTTAACATTGCCTTAGAAGTAGTTGCTCAATCACTAAAGCAAGAAAAAGATATAAAAGTCATCCAAACTGGAAAGGAAGAAGTAAAAATTTCACTATTTGCAGATGGCATGATCCTATCCATAGAAAGCCCTGAGAAATCTACAACAAAGCTCCTAGAACTTATAAATGAGTTCAGTAAAGTCACAGATTATAAGATCAATTTGCAAAAATCAGTAGCATTTCTGTACACCAAATGAGCAATCTTAGGAGGAAATTAAGAAAAACACACCATTTACAAGAGTAACTAAAAGAATCAAATAGCTAAGAATAAATTTAACTAAAGATGTAAAGGAGTCATACACAAAAAGTGACACAACACTGTTAAAGGAAACCAAAGAAGACTTAAATAAATGGAAGAATATTCCCTGTTCATGGATAAGAAAACTAAACATCATTAAAATGTCTATCCTACCCAAACAGATTTAATGCCATCCCAATAAAAATCAGCACATTTTTTAATGAATTGCAAAGACTAATTACAAAATTTATTTGGAAGGGTAAGAGGACCTGAATCACATGAGACATATTGAAAAACAAAAATGCACTTGGAGGTATCACACTACCTGACTTTAAAACATACTACAAAGCTACAGTTATCAAAACTGCATGGTATTGGCACAAGGACAGACATACCGACCAAAGGAACCAAATTTAGAGTTCTGATATAAATCCTTGCATATACACTCATCTGATATTCAACAAGGCCACCAAGCCCACTCAGTTGGGAGACAATTGCCTCTTCAACAAGTGGTGCTTGGAGAACTGGATATCCAAATCCAAAAGAATGAGAGAGGAACACCATCTCAGACCTTATACAAAAATCAACTAAGATGGATCAAAGATCTAAATATAAGAACCAAGACCATAAAGACCTTGGAAGAAAATATAGGGAAGCATCTACAGGACCTTGTAATAGGAAATGGGTTCATGAACTTCACACCCAAAGGATGAGCAGCAAAAGAAAAAATAGATAAATGGGATCTCCTCAAAATTAAAAATTTTGCACCTCAAAGGATGTTATCAAAAAAATAAAACGGCAGCCTATCCAATGGGAGAAAACATTTGGCAACCATATATCTGATAGGAGCCTAATATGCTGCATATATAAAGAAATCCTACACCTCGAATATAAAAAGACAACCTATTTTAAAAGAAGGCAAGTAACCTGAAAAGACACTTCTCCAAGAAAGAAATACAAATGGCTAAAAAACACATGAAAAAATGCTCAACATCGCTAGCTATTAGGGAAATGCAAATCAAAACTACATTGAGATACCATCTTACACCCATTAGAATGGAGGCTATTGAAAAAAACAGCAGACTATAAGTGTTGGAGAGGACGTGGAGGAATGGGAACACTCATCCATTGCTGGTGGGATTGTGGAATGGTCCAGCCACTGTGGAGGACAGTTTGGCGGTTCCTCAAAAAATTAACTATAGATCTTCCATATGATCCAGAGATTCCACTGCTGGGTATATATCCAGAAGAATTGAAAGCAAAGACACAAACAGATATATGCACACCAATGTTCATAGTGGCATTGTTCAGTATTGCTAAAAGTTAGAATCAACCCAGGTGTCCATTAATAGATGAATGGATAAACAAAATGTGGTACATACATACAATGTAATATTACTCAGCTGTAAGAATTAATAAAGTGCTAACACACGGAATAACATGGATGAGTCTTGAAGACCTTATGTTGAGTGAAGCAAGCCAGGCATTTTGAAGGATAAACAGGACATGACCTCACTGATATGAATTAAGGAAATTGAGCAGTCTCAGAGAGCTATTGTTTGAAAGATAGGTTTACAATAAAGAGAAAGAGAAGAGAAAGTTGTGAGCCATCACCCATATGGACGTAATCTATAGTAAAGTGATACAGTGTAGTTGCATATTGATGGGATAGGACAGGTGGGTAGTGATATTATTGGGTTTGGCGGTGCAGGGTTGACAGGTGGGTAGATTGGGAAGGGTTGGTTAGAATACCCAGGATATTGGGGGGAGAGATGGAAGAGGGACCAGGTGAACACTTGGGATTTGTGGGTATGAAGTTGAAAGTATATAGGTGGGAATGCTCCTATGGCAATATGACAAGGAAGTGTCACTGGTTTAGGGTGTTGATTGGGGGGGGGGCATTTGGGACAGGGCACACCTGGAGCAGGCTTCTAAGGAGTGTGTGAGTGTTCATCCTGTGCTAATGTGTTGTATCACTAGGTGGAGACCCACATAATGAATGGGAAGGAGATGGACTCCCATCTTTGGGAGGACCGATTCGTTCAGAAATAGACAGGTAGGTGTCTCTCAAGAGAGTGCGGTTCCTAATAGGGGACAGCAAATGAGTGTGTCAAAACCTCTTGTTGCATGTAACTATGAATCTTGTCATCCAATAAGTCAAGCCAGGGAGTCATCATGGGCCCCGGTAGAGGGGAGGGAGGAACAGAATAGATCAAATATGAGGTATTTAGTGGTCAGTGGAAATGTTTTTCATTACCTTACATTGATGGACACAGGACATGGTAAATTTCATCAAAATTTATGAAAATGTATAGTTTAAAATGTAAACAATACTGTAAAACATTGACAATGTTTAGTAGCTATATTTCACAATCTGTATATCAGTTATAACAATGCTACCATCCACATACAGAAAGGTTTTAATATGGGGTGAGGAAAGGAGGAGGAGGTTAGGTATATGAGAGTCTCTTGTATTCTGTGTGTGGGCTTTGCTGTGACCTAAAACTTCTTTGAAAACAAAATGAAAAATAGTGAGACACAAGGGAGTGAGAGGGGGAAGTGCCACAGTACAGACTGGATACAAGATATTGCACTGATAAAAGGCAAAATGTCAAAAAAACTTAAAAAAAATTTTTTTTTCATTGTTTGAATATCCCAATTTTTTAATTTTATTTTACTTTTTTTTTTTTTTTTTTTTTTTTTTTTTTTTTTTTTACTTTTCATGTATTTTATCTCTTCATTTAAACTTATCATTATTGTTTCATTTTCCTATTAGTTTTATTTGGCTATTGTTTTGGCTTCATCTTTAAAGAAGCTTTGAATCATAGAAGGGTTACAACTGGGGTGGGAGAGGATCGTTGATGGGGGGTGTAAGGTATGGGGGTGCATGGGAGGAAGTGCACCTGAACTTACATAAAAAGTATATAAAATTGTTTTAATGTTCACGGGGCATGGTCACAGTGGCTGGAGAATCACTCAATAAATGAGAGAATACTGAATTCCCATCCTGGAGAGCTCTGCCACATTCTCCAAGGGAGCAGCAACAGTCCCACAAATGCAGGGGCAGTGTCTGGCAAAGGAGGATGATCCACTGATGGGCCCTTGTTATTGATGATTAGCCTTAAAAGTCTTTGTTTTTGAAATTGAAACTTACCCTACTGTTATGGGGTGTCTAAGGGTTGCCTCCTGAGAGCCTCCTTGTTGCTCAAATGTAGCCTCTCTCTAAGCTAAACTCAGCATATGTCCTACCAGCATGAGACATGACTCTCAGGAATGAGCCTCCCTGGCACTACCAAATGCCAACTGACAATACGACTGGAAAAAGACCTTGAATAAAAGGGGAAAAAAGAAAAGACAAAAGAGTTCATATGGCTAATATACTTCAAAGTGAGTCGGGAAGTCATCCCAGAGTTAAAGCTTATGCACACCTCAGTAGGACCTCATAGGCTTCCAAATTGGATTTCACTCTACACAGAGGGTCTCCTGAGGTCTCTGGAGACACCCAGGTCCTATGTCAGGGTGGCTAGCTCTGGAGTTTTGTGTCTTATCAGTGGGCCCTACTTTGGAATCTGTGCTTCTGAGAGTGACAGAGTTGGTCTCCAATATGTCTTCCCTGCACATGGTTCATCTGTCCCTTCTATTCAAACCTATATGTGGTGATTGAGTTTGTATGTATACATCCAGAGACTGGAGTCTTTGGGCTGTCCATGGGCCAGAAGGGCCCAGAATTTTGATGGAGCTGCAACTCCTACTCTACAGCCCAATGGACTCACCCAGGACACCTGGCCAGAAGATGATGATGGACAACGGCCATCCCATGAAATGGAGAGAGTCTTCAGCTGCAAGCAGGATAATCCCATCCATCTTATCCATGGGATATAAGCCCCCTCGCAGTTGGAGGTGGAGTGGACAACACCACCCCAGACTCCTCAGGGTTGGTGGAAGAGCTATGGAATAGAGTGGATTCACTGGTATTCTGTTATAGACATATTGTGATTCAAGCAATTGAAGAAATGACAACATTAATGTGGAGCCAGTGGCCACTGGATGCTCTGGGGGCAGGGAGAGCAAAAAGCAGTTGTAATACAGGGGCTTTTCCAGGACTTGGGAATTATCCTGAGTGATACTGCAATGACAGATATAGGCTATTTTATATCATCATATAACATGCAGAACTATGGGGGAGAGAGTGTGGTCTACAATGCAAACTATGGTCCATGTTTAATGGCCCAGCCCCAGGATGTGTATATCCACTGCAGCTGATGTGCCACACTAATGAAGGATGTTTATGTGGGAGGTTGTGGGAAGTGTAGGAGAAGGGCATATGGGAAACCCTATAATTTTTGTGTAACATTTATGTAATCTAAATATCTTTAAAAAAATTTTTTTTTAAATTTATTTTAAAAAACATACTACAAAGCTACAGTGGTCAAAACGGCATGGTATTGGCACAAGGACAGACATACCGACCAATGTAATTCAATTGAGAGTTCTGATATAAATCCTGACATATACAGTCATCTGATATTCAAAAAGGCCACCAAGGCCACCCAACTGGGAGAGAATTGTCTCTTCAACAAATGGTTCTTGGAGAACTGGATATCCATATCCAAAAGAATGAGAGAGGAACACCATCTCACACCTTATACAAAAATCAACTCAAGATGGATTAAAGATCTAAATATAAGAGCCAAGACCATAAAGACCTTGGAAGATAATGTAGGGAAGCATCTTCTGGACCTTGTAATAGGAAATGGTTTCATTAACTTCACACCCAAAGCACAAGCAGTGAAAGATAACATAGATAAATGGGATCTCTTCAAAATTAAAAACTTTTGCACCTAAAAGGATGTTATCAAGAAAGTAAAATGGCAGGCTACTGAATGGGAGAAAATATTTGGCAACCATATATCTGATAGGAGCCTAATATCCAACATATATAAAGAAATTCTACACCTCGAAAATAAAAAGACAAACAACCCATTTAAAAAATGGGCACATGACCTGAAAAGACACTTCTCCAAGGAAGAAATACAAATGGCTAAAAAGCACATGAAAAGATGCTCAACATCACTAGCTATTAGGGAAATGTAAATCAAAATTACGAGATACCATCTTACACCCATTAGAATGGCAGCTATTAAAAAAACAGCAGACTATAAGTGCTGGAGAGGATGTGGAGGAATGGGAACCTTCATCCTCTGCTGGTGGGAATGTAGAACGGTCCACCATTGTGGAGAACAGTTTGGTGGTTCCCAAAAAATTGACTATTAGTCAGCCAAAGGGGAGCTATTGTGAAATATCAGAAATGGCTTGGTCTTTTTAAAGGGAATTTATTTAGGGTAGAAGTCCACAGATACCAGGGCATAAAGCATTAAGTTTCTTCTCTCACCAAAGTCCATTGCCACGTATTGGAGCAAGACAGCTGCTGACATTTGCCAGGGTTCAGGTTTCTTGGGTTCCTCTCTTCCTGGGGCTACATTTCTCTCTGGGCTTAGCTCCTCTGGTTCCTCCACAAGGTCAGCTGTAGACTATTAGGTGAATGGCTCGCTTCTCTTCTCCAACATCCAAACTCCAACATCAAAACTGCTTCTCAAAAACTGCTGCAATTCTGTTCTTTGTAATGCCTTTTATATTTTCTTCCTCCACCCACCAAGGGGTGGGGCTCAACACCCTACTGACGTGGCCCAGTCAACACCCTAAACATAACATAATCATGCCTAGATTAACAGATCAGTTTACAAGCATGATCCAATTATATTTTTTGGAATTCATAATTACATCAAATTGCCCAATGGTTACACTAACTACAAAACTTCCATATGATCCTGCAATTACACTGCTGGGTATAATTCACAGAAGAATTGAAAGCTAAGTCAAGAACAGGTATATGCACACCAATGTTCACAGCGACATTATTCACTATTGCCAAAAGTTGGAATCAACCCAGGTGCCCATCTACAGATGAATGGATAAACAAAATGTGGTACAGACATACAATGGAATATTACTCAGCTGTAAGAAGAAATAAAGTGCTAACATGTGGAATAAAATGGATGAATCTTGAGGACCTTATGTTGAGTGAAGCAAGCTAGACATTGAAGGATAAACAGTACATGGCCTCATTGATATGAATTAAGGAAATTGAGCAGACTCAGCTATTGTCTGGAAGATAGGTTTACAAGAAATAGAAAGAGAGGAGTTGGTTTTAAGCCATCACCAATACAGATGTAATCTACAGTAAGATGAATGAGTGTAGTTGTATATTGAAAGGATAGGACAGGAGGGTAGTGATATTATTGGGTTAGGTGGTGCAGGGTTGACAGGTGGAGAGATTGGAAAGGGTTCATTAGATGGTCCAGGGTACTAGGGGGAGAGTTAGGAGAGAGACCAGGTGAACAATGGGGATTTGCGGGTATGTGGTTGAAAGTACAAAGTTGGGAATCTTTTTATGGCAAAATGACAAAGAAGGGTTACTGGTTTAGGGTGTTGGATGGGGGAGCATTTGGGACAGGGAGCACTTGGAGCAGGCTTCTAGGGAGTGTGTGAGTGATCACTCTGTCATAATGTGTTGTATCAGTGGGTAGAGACCTACATAATGAGCAGGAAGGGCTTGATATCCCATCCTGAGGAGGACTGATATGTTCTCAAACAGAGGACCAGGAGTCTCTTGAGAGAATTGATGGCTCCTAATAGTGGACAACAAACCAGTGTGTCAAGATCTCAGTCTTGTTGCATTTAACTATGAATCGTGTCATCCAATGAGTCAAGTGAGGGGGTCGTCATGGGCCCTGGGGGGGGAGGGGGAAGGAGGAATAGAAAAGATCAAAGGGGGTGTAGCCATTTGGCAATTTGATGTAATTATGAATTCCAAAAATATAACTGGATCATGCTTGTAAACTGATCTGTTAATCTGGGCGTGATTAAGTTATGATTAGGGCATTGACTGGGCCACATCAGTAGGGTATTGGGCCCCACCCCTTGATGGGTGGGGAATTGAATATAAAAGGCAAGGCAAAGGACAAAGGGAGCAGTTTTTGAGAAGCAGTTTTGATGTTGGAGTTTGGGTGTTGGAGAAGAGAAGCGAGCCATTCACCTGATAGTCTACAGCTGACCTTGTGGAGGAAACAGAGGAGATAAGCCCAGAGAGAAATGCAGCCCCGGGAAGAGAGGAACCCAAGAAGCCTGAACCCTGGAAAACATCGGCAGATGTCTTGTTCCAACACGTGGCAATGGACTTTGGTGAGAGAAGAAACTTACATTTTATGGCCTGGTAACTGTGGACTTCTACCCCAAATACATACCCTTTATAAAGACCAACACATTTCTGGTATTTCGCATTAGTGCCCCTTTGGCTGACTAGTACAGGGGGCATTTAGTGGTTAATTAAAATGTTCTGTATGATCTCATAGTGATTAACACAGGATATGGCAAATATCAAAATTTATAAAAGTGTACCGTCCAAAGTGTAGACCATAGTGTAGACCATTGACCATGTTTAGTAGCTATGTTTCACTATTTGTATATCAGTTATAACCATGCTACCATCCACATATAAAAAGGTATTAATATGGGTGGGAAGAAATGGGGAGAATGTTGGGTATATGAGATTCTCTTGTATTCCATGTGTGACTTTTCTGTGACCTAGAAATCCTTTGAAAGCAAAATGAAAAATAATGAGACACTGGGGAATGAGTGGGGGAAGGTCCATGGTACAGAGATGACACCAGATATTGTGGTGATGAAAGGCAAAATGTTCAAAAAAGATTTTTTTTAATATTTTTAATATTTTTCATTTTCTAAATATCTTTTAAATTTTTATGTATTTTATCTCTTACTCAATAAACTTACCATTATTTCATTTTCCTATTAATTGTATTTGGCTATTATAATGGCTTCATCTTTGAATAAGTTTTGGATCACAGAAGTATTACAACTGGGGCAGGGGATGATCATTGGTGATGGGTGTCAGGGATGGGTGATGGGTGTCAGGGATGTCACCTGAGCAGACATATAAAGTATGTAAAAATGTTCAAATGTTCACAGGACATTGTCCCAGTGGGTGGAAAAAAAATAACAGACTTTAAATGCCAAAAATTATAAGAGATAGAGGCCATTAAATATTAATAAAAGGGACAATCCACCACGAAGATAATAAGAGACATAAATATCTATGCACCTAACCAAGGTGCCCCAAAATACATGAGACAAACTCTGGCAAAACTGAAAGGAGAAATAGACATTTCTAGAATAATCATTGGAGACTTCAAAACACCACTCACATCATTAAATAGAACAACTAGACAAAAGATCAATAAGGAAATACAGAACTTAAACAATATGATACACGACTTAGGCCTAAAAGACATATACAGAACGCTGCATCCAAATTCAGCAGGTTATACATTCTTCTCACATTCCCATAGATCCTTCTCCAGGATAGACCACGTGTTAGGGAACAATGCAGCTCTCAATAAATATAAAAAAATTGAAATTATATAAAGCATCTTTTCAGATCATAAGGGAATGAAACTGGAAATCAATAACAAACAGGAAAAACGTAAATTCGCAAATGTGTGGAGGCTAAACAACGCACTCCTAAATAATCAGTGGTTCAAAGAAGAAATTGCAAGTGAACTCAGTAAATATATTGAGACAAATGAAAACAAGAACACAGCTTAGGCACTGTTGGTAGGAATGCAGAATGGTACAGCCCCTGGGGAGGGCTGTTTGGCAGTTCCTAAAGAAGTTGAATATAGATTTGCCACGTGATCCTGTAATACCACTATTGGGTATATACCCAGAAGAACTGAGATCAGTAACCCAAATGGACATCTGCACACCTATGTTCATATCAACATTATTCACAATTACCAAAAGCTAGAAAGAACCCAGTTGTCTATCAACTGATGAATGGATAAAAAACTGTGCTGCATTCCATCAGATTATTATGCAGCTGTAAGAAGAAATCAAGTCATAAATCATATGACAATATGGATGAACCTGGAGGACAGTATGTTGAGTAAAGCAAGCCAGACACAAAAGGACAAATACAGAAAGATTGCATTACTATGAAGTAAATGTGTAACATAGTGTATGATTCCATTTATATAAAATGTAAACATAATTCAATTTATAAGGAAAGAAAAAGTATTTGTGCAAAAATAGCCAGAAATGGGAGCTATGGACAGCAGGGGAAGCATAGAGAGATTGAGAGTTGATGGATTTTCTTGTTTGTTTTCTTCTTATTATTGAAATAATGACAATGCTCTGATGACGACTGAGGTGATGAATGCACAACTATGTGATTGTGCCGAATACCACTGATCGTGCACTCTGGTTGAATTTTATGCTTTGTCGTGGGGGAAGAAGGACCGTTTGGGTGAGGTACCATGGGGGTGAGGGATGGTGGAGCGGAGGGATGGTGGGGGGGGACTGTGGGGGGGGAGGGACAGTGGTGGGGGTGGTGTAAGGACTGTGGGGGCGTAAGGACGGTGGGGAAGGGCGGGTCGCCCTGCGGCGTGAGCACAGCACTCTTATTCTGACATGGGGACCCGCGCCATGGTACAGCCCACTGGGCCGGGATCCCTAGCAGGACCCTGCACCCCCCGCCCTCCCACGACCCGCCCGCGGAAGCAGTGCCCCCAGCCTGGCACGGCCAGGTCCCCAACCGGGCTGGAAGGCGCACAGGACCGGCGGTGGTGCCGCGTACAACTTTCTGGGACCTCTACGTGCCCCCAGAGCACTGCGATCCAGCAGGAACTTTGCGAGGGGTGCGAGATGGGTGCTCCTGAAACACAGGCGGGTGAAGTTGCTAGCCCCACTTTCCAGGCTTATGGGGATTCCCACAGGCCCAGCACCCATAGAGCCCGAGGGCGACACCTCACTGCCCGGACCACCCCGACACCAAATAGCAAAAGCAAATGCAAACTCATCGCTACTGCTGGGCTCACTAGCTCTGCTGCCAGCACACACCTCAGGATGCACAGCAGGCCAGCGTGGCCCGGGTTTCAAAACAGGCCCTGGACTGGGCGGGACTTGAAGGAACCGGAGTGCCATGAGCTGAGTGGGCCAATGAGATCTGACTCGGGTCCCGGACTCCGCCCCCAAGAGGGCATGGCCTGCTCCATGACGGACAGCACACTGAAGCCAATCAATGTGGGGTCTGGCTGGCGCACAGGATCAACTGGGCTGCGGGTTGGGCTGGAGGGGTTGGGGTGGGGTGATTGACAGGACGCCAACCAACAGAAATGTGGAGTGGTAACGGGGGGAACACCACCAAAGCCTGGACCTGGGGATACCGTCAATCCGAGGCCAGGTCGATAGCCCCTGGGAAGGCGGCTCGATGGAGACGCCTCCAGGCTGCTGGCGCCTGGCAGGGGACGGGGTTCCCCCTGCAGGGGTGTGTGCCCACCTATAATGCACCAGAAGCAGCCTGGGCCGGGGACCGTGGGTCACTGACACCGGGCTGCCTGCGTGGCTGCTGGAAGCTCGGTCTGAGGGGAATCTGGGCAAGTCACGCCCGATCCTGTCCCTGAACGGGTCCATTGCTCCTGCGCCCCTTCCTCCCCAGAGCTGGGGGCATGGGCCTCCTGATGAGAGCCCCTGGTGCACGTTCTGAGTAGAATTTTTTTCCTCAAATTGATCTTATTGATACTTATTAATTAATTATACAATACAGCCAAAGAATACAATCAATGGTATTTGGGTTTTTGTTTTTGTTTGGTTTGGTTTTGGGTTTTTTTAAAAGATCCTTTGTTTATATCACAGTATTGTGAATTTATACAAACTCCATTCGTAGTTTAAAACTGTACTGTTAACACATTACTAGGCTATTACAAAATGTCATTTTCTGTAAATACACTGAAAATTTTCTTGGATATTTATTAGGCCTATTTTTAGCACTATTTCAAATGCTAACAACCAGATATTTCTTCACAGTTATTTCAGTATTTCCAAACTCTAAATATAAAAAGTCAGTTTTCTAAATTCTCTGAAATTTCTTACTTGGGTTCATAGAAATTCTATGACCCATCTCACCTCATCTAACCTTCAAAATAGTTAAAACAAAATAAAAAAAACAAGCTGTATATAATGTTAATCTTTCAATTATAAAACTATTGAAAGTTCATGAATCAGCTGATCTATGAAATTATACAAGAGAAAGTTGAAGTAGCTGCTTTTCATTTTTAAAAATTAAAACCATTCTCATTTCACCTCAGGTTATAAGAAAATGGAAAATCTGCCTTTAAGTCATGCAGAATAAGTCAACATTTTTCTACCTCCTCTAAGAAACTCAAATGTTTCTTAAGATAATAAATACTCATAGCACTCAAACTACTTTTTGTGGCCAGTTATTTATGTCTTTGAGACCAGAATGTATGGTTCTATTTAGCCAAGATATAGTATAATGTTGAATTATGTATAAAATGTTATTTCAGGTATTTGTCCATGTGCTATTGAAGTGCTATTATTATTGCGAGGGGAACTAAAGAAGAAAAAAAAAAAACAGTTCTTGCTATCAGTTGGTGTTTTATGCACTACTTTCTTCAATCCTTTTGTGCCATAGTGAGAATCTGGACCTTTAAGGGTAGTGCAGGCTGTGTAGCACATGTTGGGCAGAATCTCTATAAGTTCTTTGAACATGACCCTGAATGTGTTAGAGATCCCATCATAACTAAATCCAGTATCATTTTGTCACAGTTTGTTTTTTTTCATATTCATTGATCTGGATATTCACTTGCATTATCTGTGGGACCATGAATAGATCCATATAAGCCAAATCCAACAATAGAAATTCTTCAATTGACCATGAAACTGATTTTATCACTCGTTCCGCTATAACCCTAACAGATCTCTTCTTCCTGGAATCTATTGATGCAACATTTCTTTCCTCTGAGGCAGCATTTTGGTCAGTCAATGTTATCAACTTGGGGTTAGGATTGACAGTAGAATGAAGAGATCTATCACTTCATTATCTGACAAAATTCCAGATTAAGCAGGACCTGCTGCAAACTCTTCAATTGTCATCAGTGGGAACTGAATTATGGAAAGTGCTTTTCCTAGAACTTTCTGTTTATTTCCAAAAGTCACAGGCAATTGTTGTCTCTGACATTCTGCTTCTGCCCAGAGCACAACAGCTCCAAAAGGCCAACTTTCTCAAATACTAAGTGTATCTCTTTTCAGTGCTCCACAAAGTGTGTCTATATCAATATCAGTAACACTGCTGCACTTATTGTATCCATTGTGCTTTTGTCTATCATGTCCAGACAAAGACTAGGAAACTGAGGTCATCAAATAATCGAGCCTGAGCAAGAAGCATAAAGGCATTATCTGTCCTAAGATGTTTGGTAAGAAATTCCACACAACGTGCTTCCAAGGCTGGGACTGCATATTTCTTAGCAGCATAAAGAGTGCTCATAACTGTCTCTGGACCAATCTGAACTTCATCTGAATATAGAAATCCAAAGTCTGTTGCCACGTGTTGACACAAGATGGCAGGTGATATCTGTGAGGGTTCAGCCTTCCTCCTTCCCAGCTTCTTCTGATCTCAGCTGTAGACTGGCATAAGGCTCATCTCTCTCCCTGGGGCTTGTTTCTTTCCAGGATCAACTGCTCTATACTTTTCAGCTGTAAGCTATCAGGCAAACAGATTGGCTCTCTTCCCAGGGCTCCAGCATTAAAATATAAACTGTATTCTCCCTGGTATTTGGTATATCACATATTTGTGCATTGTCATTATTTCAACAACAATAATAAACAATAAACAGAAAAACAAGAAACTTTTCATGCCTCAATCTGTTTCCCCTGCTGTACAGAGCTGCTATTTCTGGCCATTCTAGCACAATTATTTATTTATTAAGTAGTTTTATTCAGATATATTCACATACCATATGATCTACCTAAGGTGTATAATCAATGGGTTTTAGTATAATTGCAATGTGGTGCATTCATTATAACAAAAATATTGAGAATTATTTCATTATTTCATTACTCCTGATCAAGAGCACCAGCTGAAGTTATAGTCTGCTAAAACCATAAAACATGAGGAACCCAGTAGAGACGTCCTGCCAAGCACCTTCTTACAAAACTGTCAGCAGGACACTACTGTCCAGGTTGCTGCTCACACTAGCCACTGGAAGCTCCCAGCAGCATAGGAAGACCCCTGCCAGCCACCAATCACAGCAGGCTGGGGGTGCTCTGGGCCATGCCATCCCCTGCTGTCACCTCATGAACCCTCAGAGAAAGAACATGTAAAACCTGTTGCCTGCAACAGCAGAGCTGCTGGATGGAGTTGCACCACTCCTGCAAGGAAGGCAGGTTCAAAGGGGCTCAAATTTGGGTGGGGAACCCTATGCTGGCACAACAGTCCCCAGAAGCAGCAACCAACAGGGAGCAGCAGCCAGGTAAAGGTGTTGCCTTGGTGCCTGCTAACTCCACATGAATATTGACCACAGGGCAATGTCCAGTGGGGAGCCAGCCGGGACAGGTGTCAGAAGTCCCTGGGCAGAGCCTGGCTAACAAGGGGCCAGAGGCCAGAAAGAGGGTGGCCTTCATCTCTGCCCTCCAGATGTGAACTCTGGGCTCCAGAAGGTGCCATGAGTAGAGGTCAGAGCAGGGCCAGTGCATGCTGTGGCTCGGGAGTGGGCCATCACTGCAGTGGGCACCTAGCACAGAGGCAGTACTGAGGGATCATCCTTTGGCCCACAACTGCCCCACCACAGAAGCATTTCCTGGTGGGCAGAGCTCTCACTTGCAGGAGAAGAGTCAGCAGGCAGCATCCACTAGAAGAGATGGCCCTGGAACCCCAGCTGCAACATCAGCTGAGGCCACAGCACCAGGAGCAGGTCCTGGAGTAAGACCACAAATGTCCTCTTTCTGCAGTGATGGCAGCCCCCAGCAGTCCCAAGGGATGTGGAAGCACAAGAAACAGTCCAGAGAGAAGACTGGGAATGCATATGGGGAAAGGCCTCTTAGGAGTGGAAGCTCCAGTACCTCATTGTGGGAAAGTTGGAGCATAAATGGGCGCCTGTAGATCCTGTGCAGGACTGTGGATCCTGTGGAGCCCATGGACCCCGATGAGCCCCATGGAGCCTGTGGAGCCTATGGAGCTCATGGAGTGCATGGAGCCTGCCGAACTGTAGAGGCCTGTGGAGGTGTGCAGGCCTGTGGACCACCTGGAGCCCACAGAGCCTGTGCAGGTCTGTGGAGCTAGTGAGTCCATGGAGCCCATGGAGAACTGTGGACTCTGTGGAGCCTGTGGAGGCCTGTGGAGCATGTGGAGCCCATGAAGCCCAGGGACACTGTGCAGGTCCATGGAGCCTTTAGAGCCTGTGGTGCCTGTGAAGTATGTGGAGGCCTATGAAACCCATGGAGCCCATGGAGGCCCATGGAGCCTGTGGAGCCTGTGAAGCATTTAGAGGCCTGTGGAGCCCATGGAGTTGGTGTAGCCTATGGAGACTGTGGAGCCCATGGAGGCTTGTGGAGCATGTGCAGACCTGTGGACCCCATGGAGCCCATGGTGCCTATGCAAGCCTGTGGAGCTTGTGGACCCTGTGGCACTTTTGGAGCCGATAGAGACTGTATAGGCCCATGGAGCCTGTGGAGCCTGGGGATCCCATGGAGCCCGAGGAGTCCCCGAGACTGTGCAGCCTGTGGGGCCCATGGAGGCATGTGGAGCTCATGGAGATCATGGAGGCCTGTGGAGCATGTGGACCTGTGGATACCATGGAGCCTTTGGAGCCTGTGGAACCTGTGGAGTCCTTTGAGCATGTGCAGGGTCATGGAGCCAGTGGAGTCCATGGAGCCCATGGAGGACTGTGGAGTCCATGAAGCCTGTGAAGGCCTGTGGATCATGTGGTGCCTGTGGAGACTGTAGAGCCCGTGGAGCCCATGGAGGCTATGGAGGCCAGTGGTGCCTGTGGAACCTGTGGAACATGTGGAGGGTTTGTACCCATTGGAGACTGTGGAGCCCATGTAGGCTTGTGGAGCCCGAGAAACCCATGGAGGCCTGTGGAGCTCCCGGAGCTCCTGGAGCCCATAGTGCCCATAGAGCCTGTGAACTCTGGGCAGGCCTGAGGAGCCTGTGGAGGCTGTAGAAAGTGAGCATATGGAGGCCTGTAGTGCCCATGGAGACTGTGAAGCAAATGGAGCTTGTGGAGACCGTGGAGGCCTGTGGAGCCTTTGTAGGCCTGTGGTTCCCCTGGAGCCCTTGGAACCTGTGCAGGCCTGTGGAGCCATTGGAGCCCATTGAAATTATGGAACCCATGGAGCCTATGGAGCTTCTGAAACCAATGGAGGCCTGTGGACCCCATGGAGCCTGTGCAGTCCTGTGGAGCCTGTGTAGTCTGTGGAGCCCATGAAGCCCGTGGAGCATATGCAGCTTCTGGAAACAGTGGAGGCCTGTGCAGCCCATGGAGCCTGTCTAGTCCCATGGAGCCTATGGAGCCTATGGATCCCATGGAGCCTGTGGAACCTGTGGAGGTTTGTGGAACACATGGAGCCCATGGAATCTGTGGAGCTTCTGGAGGCCATGGAACCTGAGTTGCCCATGGAGACTGTGGAGCCCATGGAAACTGTGAGCCCATGGAGCCCATGGAGGCCTGAGGAGCCTGTGCTGGCCCCTGGAGGCCAGGGAGGCCGTGAAGCCTATGAAGGTTGTGGAGCTCGTGGAGCCCACAAAGCCTGTGGAGCCTATGATGTCTTGCCAGGCCATGGAGCCTGTGGAGCCTGTGTAGTCTGTGGAGCCCATGGTGTCTGTGAAGTATGTGGAGACCATGGAATCTGTGGAGCTTCTGGAGTGCATGGAGGCAAGCGAATGCTACTGAAGCCCGTGGACCCTGTGGAACCCATAGAGCCCCTGGAACCTGTGGAGCCTGTGCAGGCCCATGGAGCCCCTGGAGCCAATGGATTCTGTGGAGGCCAATGGAGCATGCAGAGCCCATGGGGCCTGAGAAGCCAGTTGAAGTCTGTGGAGCCCATGGAACCCATGGAAACCAAGCAGCCCATGGAGCCTGTGGAGGCCATGGAGCCCATGGATGCCTGTGAAACCCATGGAGTCTGTGGAGAGTGGAGCATGTAGAGGCCTTTGGTGCCCATGGAGCCTTTGGAGGCCCATGGAGCCTGTGGAGCTTGTGGAGCCTGTGGAGCATGTAGAGATCTGTGGAACCTGCGGAACTCACTAAGACTGTGGAGTCTGTGGAGTTTATGGAGCCCATGGAGCCTGTACAGGCCTGTGGGCCTGTGGAGTCTGTGGAGCCTGTGCAGGCAGTGGAGTTTGTGGATCCCATGGAACCTGCATAGCCTGCAGAGCCTATGGAGGCCTGTGGAGCCTGTGCAGGCTGTGGATCCCATGGAGTGTGTGAAGCCCATGGAGCCTGAGGATCTCATGGAGGCCATGGAGCCTGTGCTGGCCCATGGTACCAGTGGAGTCCATTGAGCTAATGTTTGACTGTGGAGCCTAGGAGCCCATGGAGGCCTGTGGAGACTGTGGTGCCTGTGGAGCCCGTGGTGACCATGGAGGCTGTGGAGGCCATGGGGCCCATGGATTCCATGGAAGCCAGTGAAGCATTTGAAGTCCATGGGGGTTGTGAAGCCAGTTGAAGTCTGTGGTGCCCATGGAACCCATGGAAACCAAGCAGACCATGGAACCTGTGGAGGCCGTGGAGCCCGTTGAGGCCCTTGGAGCCTGTGGAGCCTGTGGAGACCATGGAGCCTGTAGAGACCAATGGACCCTGTAGAGTGTGTAGAGCCTCTGGAGCATATGGAGGCCTGTGGAGACAATGAAGCTCATTGAAGCCCATGGAGTCTGTGGAGCCTGTGGAGACCTGGGGAGCCCTTGGAGCCCACAGAGCTTATGCAGGCTTGTGGAGCCTATGAAGTTTGTGAAGCCCACGGAGGCCTGAGGAGCCTGTGCAGGTCTGTGGAACCTGTGGAGCCTGAGGAGCTTGTGGAGCACATGGATCCTGTGGAGCCTGCGGAGGCCATGGAGCCCGAGTAGCCTGTGTAGACTGTGGAACCCATGGAGGCCCGTGGAACCTGTGCAGGCCCATGGAAGTCATGGATGCCATGGAGCCCACGAAGGACGTCGAGACTGTGAAGCCCACAGAGCCCATGGTGCCTTTGCAGGCCCATGGCACCAGTGGATACTGTGGAGCCCAGGGAAGCTGGTGGAGCCCATGCAGTCCATGGAGACTATGGAGCCTGTGGAGCATGTGAAGCCTGTGGAGCCTGTGGAGCCTGAAGAGACTGTGGAGACTGTGGAGCCTTGGAGTTTCAGGAGCTGGCTGAGGTCTGTGGAGTCTGTGCAGGTCTGTCAAGCCTGTGGAGCCTGGAGTCTGTCGACCCTGTGAAGTCTGTGAAGCCCATGGAGCCTGTGGAGCTTCTGGAGCCCATGGAGGCCAGAGGATCCTGTTGAAGCCCATGGAGACTGTGGAGACTGTGGAGCCCCTGTGGCCTGTGGAGCCTGTGCAAGCCCATGGATCCCATGTATTCTGTGGAGCCCGTGGATTCCATGAAGGCCAGTGGAGCATGTGGAGTCCATGAGGCCTGAGGAGCTAGTAGAAGACTATGGAGCCCATGGAAGTTGTGGAACTGATGAGTCCGTGGAGCCTATGGAGGCCATGGAGCTCCAAGAGCCTGCAAAGAATGTAGTGCCTATGGAGGCTGTGGGACTGTGGACACCTGTGGAGCCCATGGAGCCTGCGGAGCCTGTGGAGCTGGGTAGGCCTGTGGAGCCTGTGCAGTCCCGTGGAGCCTGTAGACCTGTGGAGCTTGTGGAGTTTCTGGAGACCATGGAGCCATTGCAGGCCAGTGCAGCTGGTGGAGCCCATGGAGACATGGATCACTGTGGAGTCTATACAGGCCTGTGGAGCCTGTGGAGCCTGTGGAGTCTGTGGAGTCCATGGAGCCTGTGAATCCAGTGGAGCCAGTGGTGGCCATGGAGTCCCAGGAGCCAACGGAGCCTGTGGAGCCCTTGGATCCTGTGGATCATGTGGAGCTTGTGGAGCCTGTGGAGCTTGTAGAGCCTGTGGAAGACTGGGAAGCTTCTGCAGGCCTGTGTAGTGTGTGGAGCCTGTACAGCTTGTGGAGCCAGTGGAGTCCTGCGGAAAGTCTGAAGGCAGATGGAGCCTTTGCTGCCCATGGAGGCTTTGGATTCTGTGGAGCCCATGGAGGCCTGTGGAGCCTGTACAGGCCTGAGAACCACATGGAGCCCATAGTGCCTCTACATGCCTGTTGAGCCTTTGGAGCCATTGGAGGCCTGTGGAGCCTGTGCAGGGCTGTAGACCCCGTGGTGCCCATGTATCAGACATTTTGGGGATTATGAGATCCTGATACAGAAGTGGCATTAATTCCAAGAGGCCCAAAATATCATTTTGATATACTCACCAGAGTAGGGGCTTATACAGGTCAGGTGATTGATGGATTTTTAGCTCAGGTCTGTGTCACAGTGGGTTCAGTGGGTCCCTGGGCCCATTCTGTGGTTATTTGCCCAGTTCAACAATGTTTAATTGGAATAGACATACTCACCAATGGAAAGAATCACCACATTGGTTTCCTGAATTGTGGAGTGAGGGCTATTATGGTAGGAAAGGCCAAGTGGAAGCTACCACAACTGCCCCTATCTAGCAAAATAGTAAATCAAAAGCAATATTTGATTCCAAGAGTTAATGCAGAGATCAGTTCCATCATCAAGGATTTGAAGGATGCAGGGGTAGGGGTGATTCCCACCACATCCCCTTTCAACTCTCCAACTTGGCCTGTGTAGAAAGCAGATGGACCTTAGAGGACAACAGTGGATTATTGTAAACATACCCAGGTGGTGACCCCAATTGCAGCTACTGATCCAGATGTGGTATTGTTGCTAGCGTTAATTAACACATCCCCTGGTACCTGGTATGCAGCTATTGATCTGGCAAATGCTTTCTCAGTTGCCATTAGTAAGGGCCACCAGAAACAGGTTACCTTCAACTGGCAAGGCCAGCAACATCCCTTAACTCAGCGGTATATCAAATCCCCAGCCTTATGTCAAAATATTTTATGCTGGAAACTTGATCATCTCACTCTCCACAAGACATGATACTGGCTCATTTTGTGTATGATAGATGATGATTGGACCTAGAAAGCAAGAAGTAGCAACTTCTCTAGACTTATTGGTAAGGCATTTGCATGAGAGAGGATGTGAGAAAAATCCAACAAAAATACAATGGCCTTCCACCTTGGTGAAATTTCTAGGTATGGGGCATGTTGAGATAATCATTCTAAAGTGAAGGATAAGCTGTTGCATCTGGTCCCTCCTTTGATTGAAAAAAGGACACAATGCTCAATTGGCCTCTTCAGATTTTGAAGACAACATATTCCTCCTTTGGATGTGCTACTCCAGCCCATTTATCACATGACCAGTAAACATGCTAGCTTTGAATAGAGACAGGGAAAAGAGGAGGCTCTATGACAGGTCCAGACTGCTATGCAAGCTTCACTGCCATGTGGACCATAGGAATCAGCAGATCCAGTGGTTCTGGAAGAGTCAGTGATAAATAGAGATGCCATTGGGAACCTTGGGCAAGCCCCTATAGGAGAACCACAATGCAGACCCTTAAGATTTTGGAGCAAAGCTCAGCCATCCTGTGCAGATAACCACTCCCTTTTTGAGAGATAGCTTTTGATCTGCTACTGGGACTTAGTGGAGAAAGAGCACTTAATCATGGGCCACAAGTTGCCTTTCATGGGCTAGGTTGCCTCTCATGAACTGGGTATTGACTGACTCACCAAACCATGAAGCTGGGCATGAACAGCAGCACCCCATGCTGAACTGGAAGTGGTATATATGAGATAGGGCTTGAGCAGGTCCTGAAGGCATAAGTAAGTTACATTAGGAAGTCACCCAAATGCCCATGGCAACACTCTTACCAGGTTACCTTCTCTTTCACAGTCCACAGCTAGGGCCTCTTTTGGAGTTCTTACAATCAGCTGGCTGAGGAAGAGAAAACTCAGGCCTGGTTTACAGATGGCTCTGCACAATATGCAGGCATCACCTGAAAGTGGACACCAGCACTGCAGCCCGTTTCTCAGACATACCTGTAGAGGGAAAATCCTTCCAGTGGACAGAACTTGGTTGGAAAACTTGTGACAATGGGGACTGAGGAAGAGGTATGTGGGTAGACCTTTCTGAGTGAGCAAAAAAGGTGAAAATATTTGTGTCACACATTAATGCTCACCAGAGGGTGACTTCAGCTGAGGAAAATTTTAATAATCAAGCAGATAAGATGACTTGTTCTGTGGATACCAGTCAGCCTTTTTCCATAGTCACTCCTGTCATTGCCCAATAGGCCCATGAGCAAAGTGGCCATGGAGGTAGGGATGAAAGTTATGCATGGGTTCAGCAACATGGATTTCCCCTCATCAAGGCTGACCTGGTTACAGCCAGGATTGAGAGCCCACTCTGCCATCCCCAGATAACCACACTCAGCCCCCATATGACACCATTACCCAAAGTGATCATCCTGCTACCTGATGGCAGGTTGATTAAATTGGACCACTTCCATCATATAATGGGCAATGATTTGTTCTCACTAGAATAGATACTCTATTATGGGTTTTCCTCCCTTTAAGCAATGCTTCTTCCAAAACTACCATCTGTGGCCTTACTGAATATCTTATCCACCACCATAGTATTCCACACAGCATTGCTTCTGATCCACTGCAGGATCCACTGCATAGCAAATGATGTTCAAAAATGTGGATGTGATCATGGAATACACTGGTCTTACCATGTTCCCCAACATCCTGAAACAGCTGATTGATATAATGGTGGAATAGCCTTCTATTGATTCAATTATAGTGCCAACTAAGTGGCAATTCCTTGCAGGGCTGGGACAATGTTCTCCAGGAGGCAGTGTATGCCCTAAATCAGCATCCATTCCATGGTGCTGTTTCTCTCATATCCAAGATTCACAATTCCCAGATCAAGGGGTGGAAATGACAGTGGCAACACTCACTATTTCCCCTAGTGAATCACAAGGAAATTATTTTCTTCCTGTCCCTGCAACGTTAAGCTCTGTTGGTCTACAGGCTTAGTTCCAAAAGGAGGAGTGTTTTCTACCTAGGAACACAACAATGATTCCATTGGCCTGGAAGTTGACTGCCACCTGGCCAATTTGGGCTCCTCATGTTTCTGAATCAATGGGCAAAGAAAGGAATTACTAAACTGGCTGTGTTGACTGATTATAACTATCAAGGGGTAATAGTACTGCATGTACACAATGAAGGCAAAGAAGAGTTTTTCTGGGATGCAGGAGATTCCCTAGGGCATCTCTTAATATTATCATGCCCTGTGATTAAAGTCATGGAAAATTGCAACAATTCAATCCAGGCATGACAAACAATGGCCAAGAATCTTAAGGAATGAAGGTTTGGGTCACCCTACCAGGCAAAGAACCACAGCCATCTGCATTCTTGCTGAGGGTAAAGAGAACATGGAAAGGGTAGTGCAATAAGGTAGCGATAAATATAAACTTTGAACATGTGACCAGTAAGAGAAATGAGGACTCGAATGGTCATGGTTATTTACTCCTTTTTTTTGCTATGAGTATAGTTGGATATGTACATTTAAAAAATTCCTTTGTTTTCTTCCCTATCCTTTCCCCTTATTATATGATATAAGTTGGTTTAGGTTCATATCATAATATTTAAAGATGTCAAGAGAGTGAATGTTACCCAAGAAGTTGCACCTTAATTTGGAAAGATTTAATGTGGTTACAGTAGCAAATAGGACAGTTGAGTATTGTTAGGTGGGAAAAGCTATATATATATATATATATATATATATATATATATATATATATATATATATAATTGTCTTTATTTAGAGGTTAAGTA
The DNA here is from genome assembly GCA_026826555.1 of Tolypeutes matacus. Classification (NCBI taxonomy): domain Eukaryota; kingdom Metazoa; phylum Chordata; class Mammalia; order Cingulata; family Chlamyphoridae; genus Tolypeutes; species Tolypeutes matacus. The sequence continues at coordinate 3,573,088 of JAKSZT010001078.1, read as the reverse complement.
TTGTTTAAGGAGATGTGTATGGCTTTCAAGTTGATAGGGAGTGGACTCTGATGATTAGGTTAATATGTCAACTCAGTCAGGTAATGGTGTCCAGGTGTTTAGTCACACAAACACTGGGCTACTTGCAATATAGGGCATTTCATGGACTTTAATCATCAGTGAGTTGGTTTCATATATAGCTGATTATATCTACAATCAACTGAGGAGATTATACATCAACTATGAGTGATGTCTCATCCAATTAGTTGAAGGCCTTAAAGGACAAGTGATTTCAGCATTCAGAGGGAGAATTTGCACCTCTACTTGAGACAGCCAGGCATTCAGCCTCCTGGAGAACTCTTTGAGGACCTTCATTGGAGTCCCTGCCTTGCAGCCTGTCCTACAGAATTTGGACTTGTGCATCCTCACATTCAAATTAGACAATTTTGTAAAATCACATACTATTTACAAATATTTCCTGTTGATTCTATTTCCTTATAGAACCTACACCTACATTCATACATGGAGGTTATTTTTTATGCATGTCACTTGACTAAAATAAATAACTAAGTTGCAGTATGCTGCATTTGAGGCTGTGTTCCTGAAATGATATGATGAAAAGGGATTTCCAGAAACAATGGCATCTAAATTGGTCAAAGTAAAGTTCAGAACACTGAGCCTGAGGTGGTTTGACCTGCCCCAGTCACACAGGAGTGATGTGTCAAGGACAGGAGCAGAGCAGATATTACTTGGGCAATTGTGGAGGTCAGCAGTGATGGCACACATAGGTTATGACATTCGGGTCCCCAATGCATACTGATAACACTAATATAACAGTAAAGATAACAGAAAACAGCTCTCTGCTCCTAGTATAGTATTCAAAAATAAACTTTCTGCTGCAAGCCTGAATCTGTTTTTTTGTAAGACTGAATCCCATCGAGTAGGGTCAAATCCTCAGGGTTTCAGGATAGAAGAGGATGGAGTTGTGCTGGGCTCTCTCACTACTGACTTCTAGGACCTCAGCCCCAGTCCCAGGATTCAGTGACACAGGACTCAGGAGGGCAGCTCCTAGGTAATTTTTTCTTTTTTTTAATATACTTTTTTATTTGTATTTTTAAAAGAAACTTAGGTTACATAAATGTTACACATACAAAAATAGGGGATTCTCATGTGCCCCACTCCCTAGCCATCCACATTTTCCCACATCAACAACATCCTTCATTAGTGTAATAAACTTGCCACAATTGATGAACATATCTTGGGGCATTGCTGTAAGTGAGGATTATAGTTTACATTGTAGTTTACACTCTCTCCCACACATTTTTGCAAGTTATTACAAGATATACAATGGTTTGTTTCTGTCATTGCAATGTCATTCAGGATAATTCCCAAGTCCCAAGAATGCTCCCAACTTACACCTATTTTTCTCTCTCACTCCCCTTAGAACCTCCAGTGGCCACTGCCACCACATTTATGATAAAAATTATTTCATTGCTAGGATATCAAGTCTACAGTAGAACAACTGTAAGTCTACTGTAGTCCATCATCCATTCCCCATCCTTAGGATTCTGTGATGGTGATGTCCACTCCAACTCTAATTGAGAGGGGACTTATATCCCATGGGTGAGATGGGTAGGACTTTCTTGCTTGCAGTTGCAGACTCTCTCTGTTCCTTGAGATGGTTGTTGTCAGTCATCATCTCCTTGTTAGTTGTCCTGTGTGAGTCCAATGAACTGGAGAGTAGGTGTTGCAAGTCTGTTGAGATTCAGGGCCCAACTTAAACATGGGGTGCCCAAAGATTTAAGACTCTTGGACATACATCTATCAACTCTAGTACTAACTATAGGTTCAAATAGAGGGGTATAGCCATATGTAGGGAAACCACAACTGAGTCCAACTCTATCACACTGTGGAGTATAAATTCCAAAATACAGGCCACTGGCAGGGTGCCAAACTCCTGAGCTGTCTGCCCTGCCTATAGTGTCTGAATATCTCCAGAGCCCTCAGGAGCCCCACTATTTGAGATAGCATTTACTTTGACAGTCAATGAGTTCCTTTTGAGATGTGCATTATTGTAACCTCTGAAATGACCTCCTAACTCACTTTGAATTCTCTTAGTCATATAAACTCATTTGTCTTTATGTTTTCCCCCTTTTGGTCAAGGTTTTTTCCAGTTGCATTGCTAGTTGGTGCTTGGTAGTAATCCTTCAGTGCCAGGGAGACTCATCCCCAGGAGTTATGTCCAATGCTGGGGGAAGCTAGTGTATTTATATGCTGAGTTTTGGCTTAGAGAGAGACTACTTTTGAGAAAAAAGGAGACTCTCAGGAGGTAACACTTAGGCACCCTATAATACTATGCAAGTTTCAATTTCAAAAGTAAAGTTTCATGATAACAGTCATCACAATCAAGGGCCTGTCAATGGTCCATCCTCCTTCAGTAGTCACTGCCCCCGTACTCAGGGTCTTCTTGCTGTCCCAATAGAGAATGTGGCAGAGCTCTCCAGGGTGGGAATATGATATTTCTTTGGTTATTGTGTGGACCTCCATGTACTCTGACAATGCCCCACGAACCCTTGAACACATTCATATGCCATATAGGTATGCCCCAGGTGAACCTCCTCCCATGCATCCCCCATTTCTGATGCCCTGTACCCATGATCATTCCCTGCCACAGTTGTAACCCTTCTGTGATCCAAAACATCTTCAAAATTGAAGCCAACAAAATAACTGAATACAATTAATAAGGAAATGATATGATTGTTTTAAAAATAACAAAAAAAAATACAAAATTTTTTAAAAAGTTTGAAATAAAAAATATAAAATTAAGGACATTTTTTAACATTATGTCTTTCATCACTGTAAGATCTGTTGTCTTGTATGTACAGTGTACATTTGCTTCCATTTATTTGCCCAGTGTCTTATTTTTTTTTCATTTTGTCTTCAAGGAAGCTTTAGGTTACAAAAAAATTGCGTACAGCATATAGATGATTCCCATATACCTTTCCCCTATTAATAACATTTTACATGTGGATTGTACATTTGTTACAATTGATGTACAAATATTGAAACATTGCTCCTAAACATGGTCAATGATTTACATTGTGATTTTACATTTTGGACCATACACTTTTATAGACTTTGATGAAGTTTGACATGGTCTGTATCCATCCTTGCAGGATCAGATAGAATAATTCCATTGCTCCAAAAAATGTCCCATGTTCTATTTATTCTATTCCTCCCTCCCTCTCCCCCCAGGACCCACAGTAACCACCAAGATTAACTCACTGAAGGATCAGATTCATAGTTACTTGTAATGGCATTGAGGACTTAACATACTGGCCTGTCCTCCCCTATTAGGCTCTGCCTATGCTCTCAAGAGGGTCCTATTTTAAAAATTCACCACTTTTTAAAAAAAGGTATGGGGGATTCAACCCAGGACCTCATATATGGGAAGCAGGTGTTCAGCCACTTGAGCTACATCCACTCCCTTACTATTTTGATTTTTAAATAGCTAATGTTTCCTATGATAACGTCTTACAATTGTGTATCACTTTTGAGAGTAAAGTGCAGGTCTTGAGCACATAATCTTACTTATTCTTTTCCTCATTCCCATGGTAAAGGAGCCAACAACTCCTATTTCTAGACAAGGAGGTGAAGGCATAGAAAGTTTGTTGTTTGAGTTTTACATAATTCCAGAATGGATTTAAGGTGGATTTTAAGGACGATAAAGTAAAAACAGATGGCATAAATGAAAAGAAAACTAAAAGATTAGTGAAATGCAAGGAAGAACTTGCAGGTTCTAGTCAAATGACAGGTTGATTACTACAATTGACCATCACCTTGAAAACAATAAGCACAACGCAGCAGTGTGCATGTGCATGTGCTCTTGTGGGTATAAGCTTCTTAAAAGTGTCCATGAAGCTGGCAAGTCAGTAAGTGCTCTTGAGACCAGGGAATAAAATGAGTTGACCTTTAGCTGGCCTTTGCTCTGAAGACATGGCAAACTTGGGCTTGGGTTTTGTTAGGTTCACAGCAGGTGGAAAGTGAAGACCAAGCTCAGAGTACAGACAAAACAGTAGGCCAATAAGTGACCTTCCCCCCATATATTTGGAACCACAAGTGGCCATGCCCTCATTAGAGTGGTAAACTAGGAGAATGGCCTCCAGAGCACTCAGGAATCCTCAGCTTTCTCAAACCTTGGAGCTGAAAGGAAGAGAGAAAAATACTGTGGAGTGTTTGTTGAACCACAGGATAAGAGGGTGTTCCCAAAAATTCTCAATCTGGAATGATTCTGGACTGGTATGTCAGGTGCCCAGCAGAATTCCCCTCCAAGGATATGATGTTCAACCCAGTCCTCCAAGGATTTTCATAAATAAAAGAAAAATGAAGCCCTACCAGTAAAATAAGAGTACACATGGAAATAATCTCTGTGAGAATGAACAGAAACTAATGCAGAAATGGTCAAAGAGTTGAGATATTGGATTTGCCAACCAAAATATAAACTATTTTTTTAAAGAAATAAAAAACAAAGTTGAAAATACCTTAAAGAAACAGAAAAGTGTAAGTACAGAGCATATATGAAAAAGAACCAAATATCAATGAATTAAAAAAAAAACCTTGATTGATGAAATTAACTGATTAGACACAGTTGAAAGTGAATTAAAGAACTCAAAATAGTGTGGAAGAAATTATTTAAGTAGATACACAGAGAAATAGAAATGCAAATTATGAAGGGAAGCCAATGAGGATAAAGTTTGAAGTGTATGATATGTTTAACCAGAGTCCCAGAAAGAGAGAAGAGAGAGAATTGGGAAGAGGCAATAGCTGAAGACATGATGGCTGAGAATTTTTCAGAACTGTTGGAAGACACCCACTCATAGATTGAAATAGCCCATGAATCCAAGAAGAGAAAATAAAAGTCTAAAATCATCAGAATTAAACTATGAAACATCTGACACAAAGAAAAAATATATTTCTAATATCCAGTCACAAAAGACAGATTATCTTCGAAGGAGTTATTGGTTAGCTAACTTCATGTTAATAGAAGCCAGAGCAGAATAGAATCATACCTTTAAAATGGTGAGGGGAAACATCAACTTAAGATTCTATCCATATCGATTGTATCCTTTAAGAATGAGGTTGAAAGAGACATTTTTAAAGACATGTTAGAAAATGAAAACATGCCCTTTATGATTGCATAAAAATGTAAAGTCCCTGGGAATAAACCTAACAAAATATGTGCAAGATTCTTTTAGTGAAAATTATGAAGCTTAGATGTCTTTAAGAAGACCTAAACAAATGGAGAAGTATAAAATGTTCATTGATTGTGAGAGTATAATGTAAAGATGTCCATTTTCCCAAGGAGAGTCTATGCAACCTTGAACAAACACCTAAAGGTTTTGTGTTCATGTGTGTGTGTAACATGAAAGGCTGATTGGAAAATACATACAGAACTGCACAGGGCAAGAATAGCCAAGACACTCTTGAAGGAAAAGGGCAATGTGGGAAGACTTGGTTTACCAGGTATCAATCCTTCTTAAAATCCTTCTTAAAATGTCTTTAGTAAGTAAAGACAGTGTGGGTTTGGTGCCAGAATAGACACAGAGAGCAGTGAGGATGGATTAGGAACAAGTTCATGGACATAGAGAGACTTCATCTGTCAGTGTGATTAATGAGGGGTAGAGATGGGAAGATTTTTCAACAAATGTTGCTGGGACAACTTGGTACACATGGCCTCGGGCAATGACCAACTTCTCTGAACCTTCAATTCTCACCCAGAGACAAATCCGGCTTCATTCAAGAGGAGAGGAGAGTGAGTGCCCACCTCGCACATAGAAAAGCCACCAGGAGCAGGCCCACTGTCTTGTCCCTCAGAGGAAAACCAGAGCTCCCTAGTGAGTGAGGTGGCCCAAGAGGTCACCAAGTGCTCCAGGGGTAGATACTGCAGTGCTGCACTGATGCTGGGGGGCTATCCCTCCCAGTGCCTTGTTTCACCCATCCAGGAAAGGACCTAGTGGGCTCTTCTGTGAAGCATGGCTAGGCCCAGCCCACGAAGAGGGGCTCCACACGAGGTGGGATTCAGAGAGGCGAGCAGCAAGATGCACATCCGATAAAGTGCAGCCAGTTAAAGAGCTGCCCTTTAAGATTCTGAGCAAGCCCTGCCTGTGTCTGTGGCACTAAAACTGCCCTTCCCTTTATGAAATGATGGTGAGAACAGGTGACAGAAGATTTTTTTTCTCCTCTTGAGTAATATCCTTACTTGGCAAAATGAAAAGCCAGTTACACTTAGCTGCTCTCCCAAGCTTTGTTTTGGAGCTCCTGCCTGTGCCTAGAATCCTCACAGCTGGAGTCCAGCCCCCACCTCAACCCAGGGCAGGGGAGGTGGGGGGGGAGGTGGGCCACAGCCCACAGGGGCCCTTGCACTCACCTTCGGGGGCCCCATCACCTCCCACCCAGGACAGGGAAGGACCAAGTCCAGGGCCCTGGCTGTAGGACCTGGCCTGGCACGAGGCCAACCGGAACTGTTGTGGGGAGGGCACATGTGGGACAGGGCAGGGGTCTCTGGGCCTCAAGAGGATGGGGAGCAGGTGCTACCTGGCCTCATGGTAGAGAAGGATTAACCACAGCTCTCTCTGCAGCCACCATGTGGCAGGGCCATGGAGAAAGGCAAGGTCTCTGAGCAGTGGACTGGGGTCCAGGCCCACCCGGAAGGAAGCTTGGTGGGAGACAGGCCAAGGAGCCTCAGGGTCACCTGGACAAGATCTCCAGGGCTGGCCACAGAGCACTGTGCCCAGCTCAGCCCTAGATGCACATGGAAGGCTGGACAAGTACCAGGCACGATGCTGACCACAAAGCCGGGGCCCACACAGGACCCCAAAACACAACCAGCTGGACAACAGGGAGGGTGTATGGCAAGCCTGGGCTCTCACTGGGGCAACCAAAGCCTCACCTGCCAGGACCACTGGGTTCAGGGCAAAGGGGGCCTAGGGGTCGTCCCACCGGGGCAATGCACGAGGACCAATGGTCCATGAGAAAGCAACTTCTCATGGCCATGGGCCAAGGGGCACCCAGACAGCACCTATGGTGCTGCACTTAGCTGTTCCTGACAGCCTGCAGAAAGCTCTGATCCCACTGGTATCTCCTTCTTCTGTCTTCTCCAGAGGGGACTTCTGGTAGGCTGGGGGCAGGGTCCCGCCGGGATACCAGGGAGCCCACCCACCCTGTACCTGCTCTGGAGGCAAAGGCCTCCCACAGAGATAAGCAGAGAGTGGAGGCTGCAGGGCTGGCACCCGTATCTCAAGACCCCAGCCTGACTCCACCGATGACCTGACAAGCCACTCTGGCACAGTGAGGACAATGGGGGGCTCTGCCCATGTAAGCTGAGAGGGGTGCAGTTCATAGGTGAGGGTGCAGGGCAGGCTGGGAGCAGCCGAGGGGGTGGCACTCAGTGAACTGGGGTTCAGCCCCATGTTGACCTTCGCGTCAGTCTCCATCTTGGGCTTGACGGCCAGCTTGATTTCCAGGATCTTCTCCACCAGCATGTCCTCATTGGCGCTGTTCATTAGCTGGTAGAGGTGGCTGGGTGGGCAGAGGTGGTCTTCTGCCCACCCAGCCTACTTGAGGCCCAGGAGCTGCTCTGCCCACTGGCCCCAGGCTATGCCAACTGCCTCTCCCTGTATCCCTCAGCCCCTCCCCACCAACCCTGCCATCCCCCAAGGGCCCAAGGCCCCATTTGTCACCAGGGCTCCCCACTTAAGCTCGTTGCATGCCCTTCCAGCAGGTTCAGCTGTGTTTATACTGTGCTTCTGCTTATGAGAAACTTTTAAAGAGAGGCATTTCCTCCTGCACAGTGCTATGGTGGTCTCTGAGGGGAGGCCTCCTGCATGGGGCTCATGGCATTGGTCGTGCCATGGCCAGGTGGGCCATCTCAGTCCCATCTCACTCAGGACCCCAAGATTGTATTTGTGGCCTTGAGGTGGCCCAGGTTCTCTTTGGGAATGACTGGATTCACGCCTCTGGATAGAAATTTCCAGAAGGCCTGAAGGCACATTTCTGGTGTCTCAGCCCAGTTACTTGCCTGACCTACCCTGAGCTGTCACCTCCATGCCCACCTGAGGGGACAGCACCCCCTTTCCCACCCCCACACACCGTCACTGATGGGCCCCCTCAGCATCTGGCTTTCTCCTCCGTGGCCTGGGACACTCTGCACCTGCCCTGGGCTGGGGCAGGAAGCGAGTGGGCCACGTGGTTGTGTATGTGTCCTCCTGCCACAGATGCAGTGGCTTAGCACCAAGTGAATTCCTGTCTTTCTTTCTGGAGGTCAGAAGTCTGAAATGGGCATCACCGGATGACAGTTGAGCTGCTGGTAGGGCTGCATCCCTCCCTAATGCCCTGGGAGCTCCATTTTCCTGGGTCCTGAGGCTCCTACCCCATCCCTTGCTCACAGCCTAGTCCTCTGCCTTCGAGGCCAGCCATGGTGCTGCCTCTCTCCTCGCTGTCTCTGCAACTGTCCTGGTGTCCCTCTCTGTTTCTGACCCCCACCATGTTGTCTGAACCGCTGCACTGCAGCCATGCCACAAATGACATACACTGGACATTGAGGGTGGCTGGGGGACTGCTGTGACAGGCAGCAGGTCCGTGTTGGAGCAAGCCACTTTCCTCGGAGCAATGGCATCCTGTGCACCCCCCCCCAAGCTCTGTGGGCAGCGTTGATGACTGCTCAGGAGAGGCCTCCCCTTGGCTCCCTGCCAGGACCCCCTCCCCCTAAAGAGCTCTGCTAAGCTGGGGCCAGAGAGAGTGGGCAGGTGGGTGGTGCCTCTTCCCAGGGACTGACCTGTCCCCTGGTGAGGGTCCCAAGGATGGAACTGGGCAGGGGTCAAGCTTGGGGGGTGTCTCACGGAGGAGAATGTCAGGGTCAGCTGCTCTGAGCTCAAAGGTGACAGATGCTGAGGACAGTGAGGAGCAGGGCATAGTGGCATGGTCCCCAGGGATGCCACATGGGTCCTGGGCCTCTACGGTCTATCCACGTGGACCCTTGAGGGGCTGCAGCACCTCATGAATCACTAATAATGTCTTGTTTCAGGGGAAAAGCCCCAGGGCTGGCTGCTGTGCAGTCCATTTTTAAAGGCAAAACATAGCTCCAGGGATGGAGTTGCCCCCCACCTTGGCCAGTAGGCATCATCTCAAGAGGGGTAGGGTCAGGACAAGGGGAGGGAGCCCCATGAATCCGTGGGTGTTTGCCTCTCTCCTCCCAGATTTCTACTGTGGGCCCACAACTGCAAACCCAGAAATGAGACAGACCCTCCTGGGGCCACAGTTGGGTGGGGGTGGGAGGGTAAGCGGCTCTGTGCTCAGACCCAGCCACTTTTCCATGAATATCTATAAAGCCACTACTGTGTGCTGCTGCCAACCTGTGCTAGACTCCAACCAGCCCCTACCTCATTTATTCTCTCAACAAACACAAGCACATGTCCTCAGCCAGCCCCGGACCAGCCTCCCTGTTGCAGGATAGCACCTGGCCAGCCAGGGCCCACCTCTGCTCAGGCTTGCCTGGGGACTGGACCACAGCTCACCTGCCAGGCTGCTCAGGTACTTGTGTTGGCAGCAGGCCTCCAGGGACCCATACACCTTCTCCTGCAGTGCCTCCACTTTGGCAGGGTTGGAGAGCCCCTTGGAGTCTGTGAGGGAGAAGGTGCTGCCATCAGAGCCCCTAGTCCCACCCCAGCAATCCATCTCCATGGACCAGGCACCCCCACAGGCAGCATGGCTGGGGATTGAGGGGTGTTTGCATGAGCCTGCGCTGGGTCCCCTGTAACCTGGGCCCTGCCCCTTGACCTCCCGAGACAGTCTCCCCTTCTGTAGAGTGTCACGAGCCAGCCATTCCCCTGCTCTGGTTACCATGGCCACTGAGAGAGACCCCTGCAGCCGGTGGCCTTTGCTGCAGACACCCTGGTGAAAGCTGTGTCCTCTCTCCCCAGTAACACCCCACAAATACTCCTGGAAGCCACTGGCAGAGCCGTGGGCCATGGCAAGTTCTAAGCCCAGGGCCCTGGGGGAGGGAGCCCAGACTGGAGAGGCACAGCCTGCAGGCAGGGATGCCCAGAGCTGGGGACCCGAAGCTGCCAGTGGCCCAGAAGGATCAAGGAGCAAGGGGAGGTTTCCAGGGTCAGCTTGGTTGAAGCCGTGGGACTTAGTGAAGCGGCCAGAGACCCTTGCACCACCTGGTGCAGTGACCTTGCCCATCTCGATATTGGCTGGCCCACCACACTGTGGCATGTGTCTCGGAGCTGACCCCTGGCCCCATGCTTGAAGACCTTGACCCAGTCCTCCGTCTGTGTCCTCGTCCCCTGTATGGTACAAGCCCTTCTCTGGCCCCTTGGCATTCCGTCCCAGGCCCACCCTGCACTGGGTCTGGCTCCAGCCAAATGTGTTCCACCCAGGGTATGGGGTGGTGGCTGAATCCCACCCCTCCGCAGCCATCGGGCCTCCAGGGGCCAGGCCTGCTACAAGGTCCCCCTGAGGCCCAGGTATTGCGCTCCCATGGCCTGTCCTGGTGACCAGCTTCCCAGCAGGGGCAGCAAAGGCCCAGCATGAATGTCACAGAGACCTGGGTCTGCAGCTCCGGAAGGCACCAGACCCCCGCCCCAGGCTCTGCTCCTCGGGCCCCTCAGTAGGTTCTGCCCACTCCAGGCCTGGGATGCCTCCCACCCTCCCCAGCAGTGTCCAGAGCCAGCCCAGCAGCCAGGTCTCTCAGAGTCGCACAAGGCAGCTCCCAGATTCTCAAAGCAGCCCGTCCTGTCCACCCCTGGCTGCGCTGAGTCCTCAGACACAGAAATGGCTCAGCTCCCTCCCCACCAAACATTCAGGGGCTCCCATGGCCCCAAGGTAAAGCCCACCCTCAGCAAGTCCACCTCCCTCCATGGTGCCCGCTCCACCGAGCCCCTTCCTAAATCTCTTGCAGGAAACATCTCATGCCCCAGACCAGGCCAGGCCTTGGGACCCCATCACAGCAGATGGTCCACAGCTGGCAGCTCCTGGGTGCCTTTCCAGGTGCCCTGAGGGCAGGCCCTGAGGTCTTCTCCAAGCAGCAGTTGCCCAGCTCAGCTGGCATTCCAGGAATACTTGTGGGGAGAGGAGGAAACACCCCAGAGGCTTTTACAGGAATCCAGAGGCTGTGGAGGGGCAGTGGTGTGAGTGGGGCACCTGGGTCAGCTTAGGGACTGGCCACAGACTTGGACTCACCACCTTGGGCCATCCCTGGGCCCCATGTCCCAGGCCAGCCCAGGGCAAGGGCTCTAAGCAGGCCTACTCTGATACCCAGAATGTTCTAGAATGAACCTGCTCTCTTTGAGCTGACAATTCTGGTACAAAGTGTGGGAGCTTGGGCTGCAGAGCCCAGAAGGCTCAGCTACATACAGCACAGCCCAGTCCCCAAGTGTCCCCCTTTCCTCCCAAAGGTATGAACTCCTGCCCCCCTAAGTGTGTTAACCTCTTTCTCCCCAGGCATGCTAATCTCCTACCACCCCTGGGGTGTTGACCTCCTACCCTCTCTAGGTGTTCTGACCTCCTGCCCCCCAGGTGTGTGACCTCCTGCCTCCCCAGATGTCCTCCTTCCCAACCAGGTGTGTGGTCTTCTACCCCCCAAGTCATGCTGACCTCCTGCACCTCCCAATTGTGCTGGCAAGAATGGCCCCCCACATATCCTGATGTCCAGCACCACCAGGTGTGACAACCTGCCCACCCAGTTGTGCAATGCCCTGCACCCAGGTGTGCTGCACCCCCAGGTGTGTACCAATCTGCCCGCCCAGGTGTGCTGATACCCTGGTCCCCGGGTGTGCAATGCCCTGGTACCCAGGAATGCTGGGAAAGACAGGTCCTGAGCAGCTCACAGGCCCCTGAGATCAGTGCAGGAGCACTGAGAGGGCCACGCACATCCACTCTGCTCCCAGGGAAGCGAAATGCTCTGAGGGATGAGGCTGGTCCAGAGGACAGCCAGCACCGGGCAAAGCCCCCCTTGTCTACAGAGCCTGACCCTGACCCCACAATTCTGTACCATCAACGTACCCAGGAACATTCTAAAGGCTCTGACAAATCCTGCATCTCCCTTTGTTCAACCAAGCACTTCTGAAACCTCCTTGCCTGGGAACCCTCTTTCACACCCACAAAAAGCCTCTAGCATCACATTTTCAGGAATGCTGATCTAGATGACAGCCCCCCCGCAATTTGACAAGTGGGGAAATTAATGCCCAGGGAAAGGAAGAGATTTGTTCCAAATCCGACAGTGAGCCAGGACTAGAACCCAGGGCCCTGTCCCCCCCCCCCCCCCCCTCCCCCAACCCTCCCACACCCCAACCTAGGAAAGTTTTCCAACTGGCTCTGGGATGTTGGGGCTTACATCCTAGCTTCAGGGACCACTCCTCATAAGGCTCTCCTCCTCCCTTCTTCCCCCAGGCCCAGGAGGCTGAGGGCAGAGCAGGACTGGCCCCATGTGGGCTTCCTCCTTGGCCCAGGCACTGCCCTGCCACTCTGGAACCCGCCTTGGGCCCCCATCACCCTCAATCCTCTCCCTACCTTTGACCTGGCCACTAGCACGAACCCTTCACCTGGGCATCTGCCTCTTCCTCTGCCCTGAGACTCCCAGGACTGCATCCAGCACAGGCCAGGTGCATGGTGGTGGCAGGAGGTGGCTGCTGTGCATAGTGCCTTCCTCAGCAACGTGCACCTCAGGAAGTGGGAGGCTTAGACAGTAACAAGCTGGGACAAGTGTCGGACATATGTGCTGGCTGCGCCTGGGCCAGCCCTCCCTCCTGCCCTCCCACCCAACATGCCAGCCCATTTCTCACCTAGTGCCGCATGGATCGTGAGCTACTCCAGGTCCTTCTTAGGAATGAGGCAGAGGATAATAAAAAGAGCAAACCTTAGGGTGCGATCACTTCTGAAGGTTTCCCGGACCAGGCGGGCTGAGCTTCGGACAAAGGAGGACTCCCGACCCACTGCGGCAGACACGGTGCCCTCAGCCGCTAGCCTGCAGCCCACCAGTCCATGGGCTGCTGAGGAGCTGGGGCCACTGCACAACAACATGGTGGCTCACACAACATGAGGGATGCTCTGGAGGTGAGCAGAGGCCACTCTGTGCACAGCAGCTTCCTCCCCCGGCCTGGCAGCTGCAGGGCCAGGGTCTCGAGTCTGGGCTGACCGACGAGGCCGGGTTGGGAGCCAATGCCTCTGCCGCCAAGGCCAGCTGGCCTTCCCAAGGCCAGCCCCCTGGGCAGTGCAGGCTTGGGCCTCGGCTGCTCTGATGTCAAGCAGAAGCTGCCCTTTCACCCTCCTGGGGTGGCAGGGACTCGGGGATTATCAGGTGGTTGAGTCAGAATCAGAACAAGAACACAGCACCCATCCTTCTGCGCCCAGCCCAAACACCCACCCCGAGTGCCCACCTTCTCCTAGCGCTCACCCCATGCCTCGCATACAGCAACCCTCCAGAGCATGTGAGGACACTCAGGCACAGAGAGCTTAAGAGCCCTCACCAGGTCCAAGGCTCTCAGTTCCCTGTGAGGCCAGCTACCTCAGTGCTCCCTACAGACTCCCTCTGAGAGGCCAGTCCCCCATGCTCCCCACAGACCCCCTCTTTGAGGACAGTTCCCCCATGCTTCCCACAGACCCCCTCTTTGAGGACAGTTCCCCCATGCTCCCTATAGACAACCTCTGTGATGCTAGTCCCCACATACTGCCCCTATGATGCCAGTGCCCCTGTGCTCCCCGTAGACACTCCCTGTGAGGCCAGGTCCCTCCATGCTCCCCATGGACTACCCCCATGAGGCCAGTCCAGGAGCCTTGCAAATGATCAAGGCTTCTCAGGCCATGGATCTGATGAGGACTGGTTGCTGGGGCCCAGCGTGGAGATGTCGGCCCACCTGACAGGAGAGTGCAGCTACCTGGGGCTGTCGTGGGGTCCCCGGAACCTCGCCCTCTCACATCACTGGGCAAGAACTTGTGCTAAGAACCCCAGGCACAGAGCCCACCCACTCACTAAGTAGAAAACAGATAAGGGCAGAGATGTAAGGCTCTGCAGTGGAAGGATGCCGCCCCCTTGGGTGGGCATGGAGGTGACAGCTCAGGTAGTTCAGACAAGTAACTGGGCTGAGACACCAGAAATGCTCCTTCAGGCCTTCTGGAATATTCTATCCAGAGGAGTGAATCCAGTCAGTCTCAAATAAAACCCTGGCCACCCCTAGGCCACAGCTGCAGTCTCGGAGTCCTGGGGGAGATGGGACCGAGACAGCTCACCTGGCCATGGCAGGACCAGTGCTGTGAGCCCAGCACAGAAGACCCTCCCCTCAGAGACCAGATGGTACCACGCAGGAGGAAACACCTCCTTTTAAAAGCTTCTCATAGGCAGACATGCACTCTAAACAGGGCCGAGACTGCTGGAAGGGCAGCTAGGAGCTTAAGTGACGAGGCCCCAGTGATAAATGGGGCCTTGGGCCCAAGGAGGAGGAGTGGGGCTGGTGGGGAGGGGCTGAGGGATGCAGGGAGGGGTCCTGGGGCCACAGGGAGAGGCAGTCAGCACAGCCTGGGGCCTGCGGGCAGAGGAGCTCCTGGGCCCCAAGTTGGCTGGGTGGGCAGAAGGCCACCTCTGCCCACCAAGCCACCTCTGCTGGCCAATGAACAGTGCCAAAGAGGACATGCCAGTGGAGAAGTTTCTGAGAGTCAAACTGGCCGTCAAGCCCAAGACAGAGACCCACATGGAGACCAACATGGGTCTGAAGCCCAGCTCAGTGAGTGCCTCCCACTCAGCTGCTCCTAGCCTGCCCTGCACCCTCACCTCCAAGCTGCTCCCCTTCTTGGCTGATATGGGCAGAGCCCCCTGTTGGCCCCTTTGTGCCAAGGCAGCTTGTCGGGTCCTCTGGGGGTCTGGATGGGGCCTCGAGAGATGGGTGCCAGCTCCACAGCCTCCACTCTCCACCTATTTCTGTGGGGGGCCTTGGAATCCATAGTAGGTATAGGGTGGGTGGGACCCTGGCAGTTGGTGGGACCCTGTCCCCAGCCTACCAGAAGCCCCCTCTGGAGAAGGCAGAAGAAGGAGATAGCAGAGCGAGAGTGTTCCATAGGCCACCAGGCCACCAGGAACGGCCAAGTATGGCACCGTGGGTGCTTTCTGTGTGCCCCTTGGTCTGGCCACAAGAAGCTGCTTTCTCACAGACCTTTGGCCCTTGTGAGTTGTCCCGGTGGGAAGACCCCTAGGCAGCCTTTGCCCTGGGCCCAGCATTCTTGGAGGGCAAGGCTTTGCTCACCCCAGTGAGAGTCCAGGCTTGCCATGCGCCCTCCCCATTGCCCAGCCTGCTGCATTTTGGGGTCCTGTGTGGGCCCCAGCTTTGTGGTCTCAGCATTGTACCTGGTCCTCATCCAGCCTCTCACATGCATCTAGGGCTAGGCCGGGCACAGTGCCCTGTGGCCAGCCCCAGAAACCTTGTCCAGGTGACCCTGAGGCCCCTTGACCCATCCCCCACCACTCTTCCCAGTGCAGGCCTGCCGGGTGGGCCTGGACCCCAGTCCACTGCTCAGAGTCCCCCACCTCTCTCCATGGCCCTGCCCCATTGCGGCTGCAGAGGGAGCTGTGGTTAATCCTTCCCCACCATGAGGCCGAGTGGTGTCTTCCCCCCCATCCTCTTGAGGCCCAGGGACCACTGCCCTGCCCCACCAAGCCAACACGTGCCCTCCCCACACAGGCTGTAGTCTGCCTCGGGCCAGGCCAGGTCCTGCAGCTGGAGCCCTGGGCTGGGTCCTTCCATGGCCTGAGTGGGAGGTAATGAGGACCCTGAAGGTGGGTGCAAGACCCCCATGGGCTGTGGTCCACCTCCCCTGCCCCAGGTGGGGTGGGGACAGGACACCAGCTGCGAGGGTTCTGGGCACAGGCAGGAGCTCCAAAACAAAGCTCGAGAGAGCAGCTAACAGTCACTCACTTTCCATTTTGCCAAGTAAGGATGTTACTCAGGAGAAGAAAAAAAGCCTCTGCCATCTGTTCTCACCATCATTTCATAAAGGAAAGGGTGGATTTAGTGTCACAGACACAGGCAGGGCTTGCTCAGAATCTTAAATGGCAGCTCTTTAACTGGCTGTGCTTTATCCACAGAGCAGCTTGCTGCCGGCCTCTCTGAATCTCACCTCATGTCGAGCCCCCTCCTCATGAGCTGGCCTGGCCCTGCTTTGAGGAAGAGCCCACTAGGTCCTTTCCTGGACAGGTGAATCAAGGCCCCAGGAGGGGTGGTCCCCCAGCCTCAGCGCAACACTCTGGTACCTACCCCTGGAACAATTGCTGGCACCTTGGGTCATCTAGCTGGGGTACTCTTGCTTTCCTCTGAGGGATGGGGCAGTAGGCCTGCTCCCGGTGGCTTTTCTAGGTGCAAGGTGGGAGCTCACTCTCCTTTCCTCTTGAAAGAAGTCCAATTTGTCTCTGGGTGAGAATCGAAGGTTCAGAGAAGTTGGGTCTTTGCCTGAGGCCATGCAGCACAATGGCTGGGAGCTGGGAGGAGCTGGAGTCCCCCTGTCCCATGCCCCAACCCCAGGAGGGCCCCCCAGGCCTAGACCCATGGCACAGTAACTAGAACCCAGTACCTCCTTTCAGGCTGGACCCTGGGCCTTGGTGACCCAGCCCCGACCCCCTCTGCTCTCTACCTGCTTCAGGGGTTCAGGAGACATGGGACCCAAGACTTGCTTCCCAGAGGCCCCCACAGAGGCAGCTGGGCCCCACTGGGCCCCAGGGGTGCAGGTGGCCAGTGGCCACAGGGAGGGTCAGTTCCCTGGGCCAGGGCTTCCAGCAGAGCCGCCTGTGGTGAGACTTGGGCTCCCCTTGAGCTTCGGGGCTCTGGTCAGTGTCCCAGGCTTGCACTGGTGTTGCCCCCCTGCCCCCTGCCCCTACCCCCAGCTTCTCCAGGGCCACCTCACCCCTCAGGCTCTAGCTCTGACCTTAGATGCTGGCCTGCCCTGAGGCTTTCGGGTTTGGCTCCCACCCCAGGCCTCGGGAGCCCCCATCCCTTCTGACAGTTCTCCGGTCTCACTCCTGAGTGTTTGGGTCTCAGCAATTTGGGTGCCAATGATGTCAGCAGGTCTGGTCCAGCTGTCCTGTTAAGGGTGGGGAAATCGAGGCCCAGGGACAGGAAGAGAATGACCTGGTGTCCACAATTTTATGGTGGGGCAGGTAAGCCTGGGGCTGGCCTCTGCGCTGTCCGTGATGGGGTGGGTGCACACCCACATCTGTGAGCAGTGGTGCAGGAACCCAAGCCTTCCACAGCCTGGCAGAGGCCTCTCCTCATTGCCTCCTGCACCAGCCCTTCATTTCCTCAGGACTTAGGGTGCTGGGAAGCAGTGGGAGCAGGAGTTGATATGTACCATGGTCTCAGATGGTGCCATGGGAACTGTCCCCCACATTAGGGGGGGACCCCGAGTGTGGAGAGGGAGATTCCATCCTTCCAGGACTTGGGGTGAGGTGTCAGGGCAGACTGTGTTGGTAGCCCAGGTTCCAGGGGTGGTTTGGGGTCTTGGGATAGGCAGGCCAGTAGGGAGAGGGCCTGGTCCAGCAGGAGGTGGGGCATTTCCGCATGCAGGACAGTTTGAGGAGGGCTCCCCGGCAGAGGTGGCCTTCTGCCCACCCAGCCTACTTGGGGCCCAGGAGCTGCTCTGCCTGCACACCCCAGGCTGTGCTGACTGCCTCTCCCTTGTAGCCCTAGGCCCCCTTCCCTGGACACCTTATCCCCTACCCACCAGCCCCACTCCACTCTGCATGGACCCAAGGTCCATTTTTCATGGGGGCCTCCCCACTTAAGCTCTTAGCAGCCCTTCCAGCAGGCTTGGCCGTGTTTAGACTGCATGTCTGCTCATAAGAAACTTTTAAAAGGAGGTGTTTCCTCCTGTGCAGTGCCATCTGGTCTTTGAGGGGAGGGCCTCCTGGGTTAGGCTCATGGCACTGGTCCTGCCACAGCCAGGTGAGCTGTCTTGGTCCCAACTCACTCAGGACCCCGAGATTGTCTTTGTGGCCTTGGGGTGGCTGTGGTTTTATTTGAGAGTGACTGGATTCACTCCTCTGGATAGAACATTCCAGAAGGCCTGATGGAGTGTTTCTGGTGTTTCAGCCCAGTTACTTGTCTGACCTACCCTGAGCTATCACCTCCATGTCCACCCGAGGGGGCAGCATCCCCACTCCCACCCCTGCTCCCACCCTCACACCCCATGCTCAAGGCCAGGTCCTCTGCCTTCCAGGCCAGCCATGGCACCTCCTCTCTCCTAGCTGCCTATGTCCGTCCTGGTGTCCCTTTCCAGCTTTGACCTCCTGCCTCCCTATATAAGCACCCTGGACCTGGGGTGACTTCAGGCCACCCAGATAATCCAGGCTCGTGTCCCATCCCAAGATGTTTAATTTAGCCCCATCTGCCAAGTTCCTCCTATGGTTTGACAACATCCAGGCTCTGGGGACATGGCATGGGCAGCTTTGGGGCCTTTGTTCCACCACCACGGTGATGAGCACATCTGGGCCATGTTCTCTGCAAATGTGATGTCAGCATGGAACTGACATGATGCCTCTCTCCTGCCGTAGCCAAAAAATCCCATCACCAACATTTGCCAGGCAGTGACAAGCAGCTCTTCATGCTGGTGGATGGGGCCAAGCACATCCCACACTTCTCAGAGCTGCCACTGGATGACCTGGTCATTCTGCTGTGGGCAGGTGAGTGCCCGGGGGCTGGGGAGGGATGCTGGGCAGGGCAGGGGCCACAGATGCTCCAGAGCTAGGCAGATGGACTGATCCTGGGTGCTTCCTCCTTGTGCTACCTGGAGCTGTTGGGATGGGCCTGTGGCCCGGGGCCTCGGTTTCTCTTCCCTCCTACATGAGGAGGTACCTCCTAGCAGTCTCTAGAGAGGTCAGGGGTCTGCCAGACATTGGGGCCTTCTGCTCACCAGGACCTCGGCTCCTCTTCTAGGCGGGGGTTGCTACGAACATGGCCAGTACACCAGGAGTTCTCTGGGTGCTCTGAGAGTGGGCAACAGAGACCACCAGCAAGGGTGCAGGCACTTGCAGTGGGGACCCATGGCCCTCTCCCACAGAGCCCTGTGTCTCTGCCCTCATCTCTTTTCTGCTATGTGAGTGGATGGGCTCTGTGCCTGGGGTCCTTAGCGCAAGCTCCAGCCTGGTGTTGTGAGAGGGCGAGGGTCCAGGGGCCCCAGGAAAGCCCCAGGTATCTGTGTTCTCCTGCCAGGGGGGCCAACCTCCCCACACTGGGCCTGAGCAGCCAGGTCTCGTCAGGTCCATGGGCTCAACCTTGGCCTGAGGAGCCTTGATTGATTGATTGTTAGGGGACTGGCCTCATGGGGTTTGTCAATGGGGAGCATGGGGTAAACTGGCCTCACAGGGGGGTCTACGGGGAGCACAGGGGCACTGGTCTCACAGTGGAGTTCTATGGGGAGTATGGGGGTACTGGCCTCAAAGAAGGGGGCCCTGGGGAGCACAAGGGGACTGGCCTTACAATGGGGGTCTATGGGGAGCATGGGCAGCTGTCCTCAGAGGGGGTCCCTGGGGAGCATGAGGGGATCTGGCCTCACAGAGAGGTAAGAGCCTTGGACCTGGTGAAGGTTCTTAAGCTCTCTGTGCCTCAGTTTCCTCATGTGCTCTGGATGGTTGTGGCATGCAAGGCGTGGGGTGAGCTCTCAGGATGGGTGAGCACTTGGGGTGGGTGCTCAGGGCTGGGTGCTGAGGGGTGGGTACTGTCTTTGGGTTCTGATTCTGACTCAATCCCCCAACGATCCTCGAGTCCCTGCCACCCCCAAGAGGGTGAAAGGGCAGCTTCTGCTTGATGGCAGAGGTGGCCGAGTCCCAAGCCTGCGTTGCCCAGGAGGATGGCCTCGGGAGGACCCAGATGACCTTCGTGGCAGAGGTGTTGGCGCCCAACCTGGCCTCATCGGTCAGCCCAGACTCAAGGTCCTGGCCCTGCAGCTGCCAGACTGGGGGAGGAAGCTGCTGTGCACAGAGCGGCCTCTGCTCACCTCCGGAGTGTCCACCATGTTGTCTGAGCCGCCGCGTTGAGGTGCAGCAGCCCCAGCCCCACAGCGGCCCATGGACTGGTGGGCTGCAGGCTGATGTCTGAGGGCACCATGTCTGCCACGATGGGCTTGGGAGCCCTCCCTTGGCCGAGGCTCACCTCGCCTATTTGAGAAGCCTTCAGAAGGTAGCTCACCCTATGGTTTGCACTTTATTATCCTTTGCCTCATTCCTAAGAAGGACCTGGAATAGTGCAGGATCCACATGGCATGAGGTGAGAAATGGGCTGGCATGTTGGGTTGGAGGGCAGGAGGGAGGGCCGGCCAAGGTGCAGCCAGTGCATGTGCCAGACCCTTGTCACAGCATGTTACTGTCTAAATATCCTGCATCCTGAGATGCACATTGCTGAGGAAGGTGCTCTGCCCAGCAGCCGCCTCCTGCCACCACCGTGCACCTGGCCTGTGCTGGGCGCCATCCTGGGGGTCTCAAGGAAGAGGGGGAAGCAGATGTCCGGGTGATGTGCTGGTGCTGGTGGCCAGGTCAGAGGTAGGGAGAGGCGCAGGGGCGACAGGAGCCAAGGCGGGTTCCAGAGTGGCAGGGCAGTGCCTGGGCCAGGGAGGAAGGCCATGTGGGGCCAGTTCTGCTCTGCCCTCAGCCTCCTGTGGCTGGGGGGAGAAGGGAGAAGGAGAGCCTTCTGAAGAGTGGTCCCTGAAACTGGAATGTAAGCCCCAATGCCCCAGAGCCCTTTGGAAAACATATCCTGTTTTGGGCTTAGGAGGGATTGGAGACCAGGGGTGGGGGTGGGGATGGGGCTGGTACTCTGGGTTCTAGTCCTGACTCACTGTGGGATTTGGAACAAATCCCTTCCATTCCCTGGACCTCAGTTTCCCCACTTGTCAAATTGAGGGGGGTCACCTAGATCAGTGTTCCTGAAAATGTGAAGCTATAGATTTTTGTGTGTGTGTGAAAGAGGGTTCCCAGGCAAGGAGGTTTGGAAAGTGCTTGGTTTAACAAAAGGAGATGTCAGAGCCTTAGAACGCTGCCCTGTGCATTGATGGTGCAGAAGAGTGGGCTGGGTGCTGGGCTCTGTGGACAGGGAGGGCTGTGCCAGGCACTGGCTGTCCTCTGGTCCTGCTTCATCTCTCAGAGCATTTCACCTCCCTGGGAGCACAGTGGATGGGCTTGGCCCTCCCGCCCTTCCTGCATTGATCTCAGGGGCCTGGGAGCTGCTCAGGACCTGTCTTTCCCAGTGCATCTGGGGACCACAGCATTGCACACCTGGGGAGCAGGGTATCAGCACACCTGGGGAGCAGGTTGTTGCACACCTGGGGGGGGCCAGCACACCTGAGTGCAGGGCATTGCACACCTGAGTGGGCTGTTTGTCATACCTAGTGGTGCTGGACATCAGCAAATGTGAGGGGGGCACATTCTTGCCAACATACTTTGGAGGTGCAAGTCAGCATGCCTGGGGGGCAGGAGGTCATACACCTTGGGGGGCAGGAGTTCAGCACACCTGGGGGGGCAGGAATTCACACCCTTGGGGGGGCAGGAGGACACCTGGGGAGCAGGAGATCACACACCTGGGGGGGCAGGAGGACAACTGGGGGGCTGGGGGTCAGCACACCTGGGGAGAATAAGGTTACAAACCTGGGAGTATCTGGGGCCAGGTGTGGGACAGCTGCCTGTCAGGGCTGCATGTGACTGGCCTGTGCTCTGGTCTGTGTGGTCTCCCCTTCCTGGGGCCCTCAGCTCTCCGATGGTGAAGTGGCAATAGTGGGACTTGCCCCTGGTTCCTGTGCATGGTGAAGGTCACCATCGTGAAGGTGCTTTGTGAAGGATTAAGCCAGAGTCAAGTGTTCGTCGGGCAAAGAACAGTTGCCAAGGGTCCCAGACACCAGCTGTCACATGCCAGGCATGGAGCATTGGCAAGGGATGTTCTACCCCTTGCCTCAGTTTCCCCTTTGTCAAAGGTGGCTGACACCTGCTTGGTAGGCTAGTGGTTGGGATTAAATGAGACCTTCCAGCTGGCACCATGGCCAGGGAGCTGGGAGTTAGTGAAGGCAGTTTGTCTGCCTGCTTCTAGGAGCTGCTGACACCTCCGTGGATCGACGGGTCTCCATTTTGCTTGGCTTCCTTATGCTTTCTTAGCTCCTGGATGCCAGGCATGACTTGTGGGTACTCAAACCTCAGATAACAGAGCATCTGGTTGGTTGAGTGGCTCTGACACCTAGTTTTGGTTTAATAATTTGTGCTCCACACAGCACATGTTGCTCTCCAAGAGTTTGCTGTCAGGACCAGCCTGCAAGCAGCTGTTCTGGGGCTACACTGTGGTGTGAGCTCCCCACACATGCAGAAAGAGCCTTCCCTGAGTGTGTGAGGCTGGGGACTCCTGGGCTTAGCAAGACTCCTGGAGGAGCTTGGTGTAGGACTGCTCAGGGCCTTCACTGTGCTTGTGTGAACAGCAAGAGGAGGCGGTATTTCCAAACACTGGTGCTGGGGAACCCTTTCCCAGTGGAACATTTCATGGGGCTAGGGTTCCACGGAGCCCACTCTGGGAACCATGGCTTGGCAGAGGTGACAACATGCACTGCCCTTGGGGGCCCAAGGAGGGGCTGGAGAGGGCAGCCTGGGGCAAGGCGAGTGACCATGTGCCTTGCTCCTGCAGGCTGGAATGAACTACTCATTGCCTCCTTCTCCCACTGGTCCATCGCTGTGAAGGATGGGGTCCTCCTGGCCACCAGCCTGCACATCCACTGAACAGCGCCCACAGTGCAGGCTGGGTGCCATCTTCCACAGGTGGGGGCTGGCCCCGCCCCTTCATGCCAGGCTCAGTGTTTTTCTGCATGTGAAGGCCATGAACCTTCCTGCCAGAGAACGTGGGAAACCTAGGAAAGTGTGAGGAGTGGGGGAAGCTCCTTCTGAATCATGCATTCAGGGTTTTAAACCTTCTACTCCTTCATCCCATGTGTGTCTCTGTGGGGAGGGAGAAGGACATTTTCCTAGAAATGAGAGCAGATTATTGTGCAGATATAGTTTTTTGGGAACTTTAGACGCACCATCGCTGTGTGAAAGCCATGCTTGTCTGGCATCAAGCATGGGGGTGGCACTGTGGGGCAGTGACATTAACTGACCCCCGAGACCGAGCCTGTGGGTGTGTCGAGCCCTGCACTGGTGCCTCGCAGTGAGGCTCAGACCCCTTGGTCCACACCTCTGACCGTCCGCATGCACACTGTGGAGCCAGTGTGAGTCGGAGGGTGGACACGCCTGAGAGCTCTCTGTCTGTCCCCGTTCATGTTGCTATCCAGAGACTCCCTGCCTGTTCATCCTCCTCCAGGGTGATTGGGGGCTGGCTGCCCCATCCCTGTCTCCGGCCAGGCCCCCGCCTTCTAGGGACCTAGATGTCAACTTCAGGCGGGCAGAGCAGGAGGGCCTAGGAGGGGGCCGCAGCTTTGGAGCAGTGGGGGGAAGGAGGAGGTGGGGGGAAGGGAGGTTGGGGGGGAAGGAGTAGGCGAGAGGGCTCACAGGCTAGCCCCTGAGCAGGAGAGCCTGGAAGCTTCAGGTTTATTCCCCACGGGGAATGCATCACTGCCCCTCAGGACGGCTCAGCTGGAATGACCGGCAGGCCCCGGTGACACCCTGAGTGCGGCCCCTGGGATGCCAGCCCATACCACACCACTTACACAGAGGGTTTCCCTCGATGGTGGGAAGCGTGGTTTGAAACGCCATGCTCGGTGTCCTTTCTGTAGGACTTCTCAGGGTCTTTAAGAGTACAAGGCAAGCCCCAGAGGGGGTGCTGGGCACAGTGCCTCATGCCACAGGGGCCTTCTTTCAGGGGCAGGCCTCCCTGGGGCCCTGCTTTGGGGACCTCACCTTCAGCTGCGTGCCTGGCTGAAGCTTTGTTATTGGTTCATAAAAGTGCCTGTGAGGGTGGCACTGGGATGTGTATTTCCCTCCCTTCATGTGAACTCAAGGGGGACTTGGCTTTGGGCTCTCCCTATCTGCCTCTCTTCTGTTTAAACCACTGTCTGCCACTACCTTCACTGCCCACTCTTCCAAGCTCTCCAGGTCTGAGCATGCCCCTGCCTGGCCTGACACTCACCCCCAGGTCCCCTGTCCCTGTCCTCCCTGCTGTGTTCCCTGGTGTGGGTAGCAGACCACTGGGGTACGGGAGGCCCAGAGCCTGGCATTGGATGCTTCCAGAGAGGCTGGAGGGACCCAGACTCAGCTGATGTGCCTCAGACCCCTGTAGAGAAGGTGGTCCCCACTTTCTGACTAGGCTGTGTGGGTTCTTCCTCTGTGGACATCCACAGCTGGTGACGGAAGTGGAGATGCCCCATCTGCCAGCTCATGCCCAAGGATGGCCTTGTCCTGGGCAGACACTGTGTGTGTGTGTGTGTGGGCATAGGTGTGGCCTGGCCAGCAGCCAAGAGGGACAGGGAAATGGGATGCCCCATGCAAGGCCCCTGGCCCCCTGCTCTGCTCTCATGAGACCCCTCCCTGGTATCCAGGTTCCCAGAGTGGGAGGAGGGGAGATGTCCTTTTGAGCATGGGATGCCATGGATACTTCCCCAGCAGCTCCTCTTATCAGGGTCCCACTTGGCCTTGCCCTCCCTGGAGCCCTGCTGGGTGCCCTGGCCAGGCACATGGGCTGACACGGGCTGGCTTCTCTCCACTGGGTGCTGACAGAGCTGGTGTCCAAGATGTGGGACATGCAGATGGACAAGACCTAGCTGGGCTGCCTGCGCACCATCATGCTCTTCAATCCCTGTACGCAGGACCCCAAGCCTGGGGCACCCAGGTTCTCCCATCCTCACTGTTTGCTGCCTCCCCATTCTGAGCAGCAGAGTTCCCCTTCTAAAACAGGAAGGACGGGTGTACCTTCTTCAAGAGCCCTCATGGGGACTGGGCTGTGCTGTGTCCAGCTGAGTCTTCTGGGCTCTGCAGCCCAAGCTCCCACCCTTTCCACTAAAATTCTCAGCTCAAGGAGAACAGGCTTTGTTCTAGAACATTCTGGGCCTCAGTGTGGGCCCTGCTTAGATCCCTTGCCCTAGGCTGGCCTGGTGAGTCCAAGTGTGTGGCAGCAGTCCCCAAGCTGACCCAGAGGCCCTGCTCACACCACTGCCCTTCTGCAGCTTCTGGGTTCCTGTAAAAGCCTCTGGGGTATTTCCTCCTCTCCCCACAAGTATTCCTGGAATGCTGGCCAAGCTAGGCACCTGCTGCCTGGAAAGCAACCACAGGGTCTGCCTTTCAGGTCACCTGGAAATGCACCCAGGAGCTGCCAGCCATGGGCAATCCGCGTTGACAGGTGCCAAGAGCCAGCCTTGCCTGGGGCATGAGATGTTTCCTGTGGGAGATTTAGGAAGGAGCCCAGTGGAGCGGGCCCTGTGGAGGGAGGTGGGCTAGCTGAGGGTGGGCTTTAACTTGGGGCCACAGGAGCCCCTGAGGGTTTGGAGGGGAGGGAGCTGAGCCATTTCTGTGTCTGAGGACTCAGTGCAGTGTGTGGTGGACAGGATGGGCTGCTGTGAGCATCTGTGGGAGATGCTGGGAACTGCCTTGTGGAACTCTGTGTGGCCTGACTGCTCTGCTGGCTCCCAAAGATGCTGGGGAGGGTGGGAGGCATCCCAGACCTGGAGGGGGCAGAGCCTGGGGTGGGGTCCTGGTGCCTTCCTGAGCAGCAGACCCAGGTCTCTGTGACATTCCTGCTGGGCTCCCGCTGCCCCTGCTGGGACACTGGTCATCTGGACAGCCTGCAGGAGCCCACCACCTGGGCCTCAGGGGTCCCGGCAGTTGGCCTGACCCCTGGAGGCCTAATGGCTGCAGAGAGGTGGGCTTCAGCCATCACCCCACACCCCAGCTGGGCCACATTTGGCTGGAGCCAGATCCACTGCAGGGTGGGCCAAGTTGCCACAGAAGGGCTTGTACCATACAGGGGATGAGGACACAGACAGAGGGCTAGGTTAAGCTATTCAGGCATGGGGGCCAGGGGTCAGCTCCGAGGCACAGGCCACAGTGTGGTGGGCCGACAGATGGGGAGGTGGGTGAGGTTTCAGCACCAGCTGGCACAAGGGTCCCTGGCCACTTCACAAAGTCCCACGACTTCAACGAAGCTGACCCCAGAAACTTCCCCTTGCTCCTTGACACCTCTGGGCCCCTGCCAGCTTTGGAGGCCCCATTCCTGGGTATCCTGCAAGCTGCACACCTCTGGGCTGGCCTTCCTCCCCCAGGGCCCTGGGTTCAGAAATTGCCATGGCCCAAGGCTCTGCCGGTAGTTTCCAGGAATATTTGTGGGGTGTTTCTTGGGAGAGGGGCCACAGCTTTCACCAGGTTGTCTGCAGCAAAGGACACCAGCTGCAGAGATCTCTCTCAGTGGCCATGGTAACCAGAGTAGGGGAAAGACAGGCTCATGATACTCTACAGAAGGGGAGACTGAGTCTCAGGAGGTCAAGGGACAGGGCCCAGGTCCTGTGGGACCCAGAGCAGACTCATGCAAACATCCCTCGCTCCAGAGCTGTGCTGTCTGCAGGGGTGCCTGGTCCTTGGGGGTGGGTTGCCAGGGGTGGGATGAGGGGCTCTGATGGCAGCGTCTTCTACCTCACAGACTGCAAGGGGCTCTCCAGCCTGGCTGTGGTGGAGGCACTGCAGGAGAAGGTCTATGGGTCCCTGGAGGCCTGCTGCAAACACAAGTACCTGAGCAGCCCTGCAGGTGAGCTGTGGGCTGGTCCCCTGGCAAGGCTGAGCAGAGGTGGGCCCAGGCTGGCCACGTGCCACCCTGCAGCCCCCACAGGGAGGCTGGCCCTGGGCTGGCCCCTGGCTGGCCGAGGATAGGTGCTTGTATTTGTTGAACAAATAAATGAGGTTGGGGCTGTTTCGAGTCTAACACAGGTCGGCAGCGGCACACAGTAGGGGCTTTATAGATGTTCACGAAAGAATGGCTGGATCTGAGCACAGAGCTGCTTACTCCCGCGCCCCCCCCCCCAAATGTGGCCCCAGGAGAGTCTGTCTCATTTCTAGGTCTGTAGTTGTGGGCCCACAGTAGGAATCTGGGAGGGGAGAAGCGAACACTCACGGATTGTGGGTCTCACTCCACTTGTTGTGACCCCACCCCTCTTGAAAGGGCGCCTCCTGGCTGAGCTGGGGGGCAGATGGGGAGGCCCCCTCCCCATCCTGGCCCTACTGCAGCCCCGGAGCTGCATTTTGCCTTTAAACACAGGCTGCACAGCAGCCAACCCCAGGGCTTTTCCCCTGAAACAAGACATTGTTAGTGATTCATGAGGTGCTGCAGCCTCTAGAGGGTCCACATGGACAGACCACTGAAGCCCGGTGCTTGTGTGACATCCCTGGGGGCCACGCCACCATGCCCTGCTCCTTGCCATCCTCAGTATCTGTCACCTTTGAGCACAAAGTGGCTGACCCTGACATTCTCCTCCATGAGACACCTCCCAAGCTTGACCCCTGACTATTCTCCTAGGGACACTCACCAGGGGCCAGGTCAGTCCCTGGGAAGAGGCACCACCCACCTGCCCACTCTCTCTGGCCCAAGCTTAGAAGAGCCCTTTTGCGGGAGGGTCACTGGCAGGGAGCCAAGGGGAGAGCTTCTCCTGAGCAGTTGTTAGCTCTACCCGCAGAGCTGTGGGGAGGGGTGCACAGGACACCATTTCTCCATGGGAAGTGGCTTGCTCCAACACGGACCTGCTGCCTGTCACCAGCAGTTGCCCAGCCACCCTCCATGTCCAGTGTGTGTTACCTGTGAAGCTGCCCTCTCATCTGCATCCCCACTCCCTATCCCAGCACAGGCCCCTATGGCCTCTGGTCAGAGCAACTGCCATGCTTTTCATCTCCCTGTGGCAGCCAGGGCCATCACTGACAACTAAGATGCATTCACGTAGCTCTCTCCCCTGCTTAAAATCCTGTTCTGGCTCCCCATTGCCCTTGGAGAAAGCCCACATCTGTTACCCTTCCTGCCCCAGACCAGCTGCTTTTTATCCTGCATTCCTTCTTTTGGGGTCTTAGCACTCCTCTACGACCTCCTGCGTATAGGCCCCTGCCTCCTGCTTTTATGGTGCTGGCTTGACCCCTCCTCCTCCTTAAAGCCTCAGCCCGAGCCTGCGGCTCCCATGTCTCCCAGCTGCTGCTATGCACCCTGGCTTGGAGGCATTATGGTGGGGGTAACTGCCTGTGCTTCACCTGGTCTGCCCCCTCTCCACATATTTGCCAAGCTGCTGCTCCACCTGTCAGCCCTGCAGTCCATTGTCTCAAGTGCCTGGAGCACCTGTTCTTCTTCAAGTTCTTCAGGGACATGCCTATCGACACCTTCCTCATGGAGATGCTGGAGGTGCCCCACCAGACCACTTGGAGCTCCTGGCCCCACCTGCTGCCCCTCCTGTGTGGCCCACTCAGACCTCTGGACTCAGCCCAGCACTGCTCTGCCTGAGAGCTGGTGATGTTTCCGTCATTTTATCACTATGTGTCTTTGACTGAGGGCAGTGGCTTTCCCAGGCAATGGCTGGAGCTGCGAGGACTGGGGTGAGACCCCATCTGGCCCTGAGCTGTTAGGCCCCCAGGGTCCCTGGAAGCTAAGGAGGTGGAAGGGTGGGTTTGATTGGGTTATTGTTTGCTGTTTCTGGTTTCTGAAATCTCACTGCAGGGCCCTCCTGTTGGGAGCAACCACCCCTGCCTCCTCGGTGTGGGTGCCTGCTGACCTGCTCGGGAGCAGGCTGGTGCTTTACCACAGAAGATCTCGCCCCTGCAAGACTAGAGGGAACTCGGCAAGAGATGGATGGGCAGTCCTTTTCCAAATATAACTTGTGGTCCGGCCCCCGAGCCAATCTGGACACGGGTGGACCTCGGTGTGAGGGGCCACCAGGGCCCTCCAAGGCTTCAGGGACTGGGAGCACCAGCTTCTCCTTTGTGTTGTCTTAGTTTTAGCTTCCGCCCCCACGTGATCATGGTCAGCCCGTGCCCCCTGCCTCTCGCCACCCCCTACATCTTCTCAGGCTGCATGGTGGGACCAGGTCCCTGGAGGGCTAGCCAAGTCTTAGCAGGGCTAGGAGTCGCTGTTTCAGTGGCCTTACTGGATGGACCTGGGCTATTCCATGTGCAGCTCCGCCGACCTCTCAGAATGCCGCCAGCACAGCTCGGCCACCTCTTCAGCATCCTGAAGGCTTACAGGGGGAAGGGGCAGGATTGCTGCTCGGTTTTCCCTGGAAGGTCTGCGGGCAGCAGGAATGTCCAGAGAGGGGAGGGAAGTGGGTGCCAGAGAGGTCTGTGGGAGTGTCGGCCCATGGAGGGGAGCAGTGGGCCGTGGCAGTGTGGACCCCTCGTGGGCCCCCTTCTCTGTCTGTGTCCCAGTGCCCTTAGGTGGGGCTGGGAGGCCCTCTGGTCACTGGCCAGTGGTCTCCAAGCTGTTATTTGGTTGTGCACAGCTCTGTCCACCCTGTACCTCTCCCGGGAGCTCTCAGGCATCTGCTCTGGTTGAGGGCTCAGGGCTTGGGGCCACAGTTCCTGCTCAGGCCTCCCCGAGCTCCCATCCTGGATGTTCTGGGCCCAGCCCAGGTGGAGCATTCTACCTCCTGGGGTGTTCTCTCAGGTTGAGCCTACATCTTTTGTACCTTAACCTCCTCCCTCTGGCCCGAGTTCTTTCCACATGTGTCTTAGAGCCAAGGCCTCCAGCCTCTGTCAGCAGTGGGCAACTGAGGGGGGCGGCTGTGGGTGGGAGCTATGGGTAAGCATGAGGGGGAGCTGGTGGTAGCTGGTTTCACTCCTGTCAGCCCTTCCTCCACCCCTCACTGGTCAGTTTTCCTGCTTCAGCTCCCGGTGTGGTGGAAAGCATTTTCTGGGCCAGAGAGGGACAGGTATCCAGGGTTCCATGGGAGAAGAAAGTGCACATTCTTTGCCATCCAGGAAGCACCAGCCAGAGCCAAGTGGGTGGAGGCTGTAACAGTCTGCTTAGAAGGAAGTCCATAGAAGATTCCAGAAACAACTTCCTCTCCCATCCCTGCTGGGAGCTGCCCTTTAACATGGTAGCTTTGGGGCCCAGTGAAAGCAGATGCCTGGGATAGGTGTCCCCGACCACAAGGGCTCCTTACAGGGCCTTGTCCACCAGCTGCAGCAGAGATGGGCCTTGCAGACCTCTCACCTGTCTCCATCCCCAGACTCCCCCTGGAAGTCTGGGCAGCCTTTGGAGGCAGGTTGTGACTGGCAGAGTGACGCAGTGGGAAATTAGAAAGCCCCTCACACCCAGCAGCCCTCAGTGTCTCTGCAGCCAAACCCACCCCCATGCCAGGCCAGCCCCCACCCGAGCCCTCACTGTACCTTCCTCTACTGCATACAGTGGAGGAAACCCGGTGACCCGGACCTTCTGCCGGGGTCAACTTCTTCCTGAGAGCTTTGTCGCCGCTGGCTCAGGCCAGCTGGACATAAAGCACTGAGCCTCTGGTGACCGCCCAGTGCCCTCACCCCTCGGGCCGCCTCCAGTGCCCACCCAGCCTTAACTGCCGCCTCTTGTATGCACCGTGCTGCCATTGGACCTTCAACTTCTTCCATGGCGGCTTTTCTCTCCTCTTCCCTTCTTTCATCAACGTAGTGCTGTCTTTCTGGAAGGGTGGTAGCGGGGGAGAATGGCACGTCGCTGGGTAGGGGTGGGTCTTTTATTAACCAGAACTTTAAGATCCTTTACAAATCTGGTTCAATTAAGATGATTCTTTCGTAATTATTATTATTATATTATTATTATTATTTTGGTGGGACAATCTTTAAATTTCTAAAGATAGCACTAACATCAGCTCGTTGGCTGCCTGCACCCACGGCCACCTGTGCCAGGCTGCATGATGCAGGCCTTGAGGCTGCCCACCCCGGCCACTGCCTTCCAGGCCCCTGGGCCTGCCGGCACCTCCCACACATTCCAGCCATATCACCTCCTTGCTCTGATGCTGAGATGGTGGCCCCCTGCACTGACAAGTGAAGATGACACATCTGGGTGTTTGGAAGAAGGTGTCAGCAAACCCAGGCACGTGCCGCATCTGCATCAGGTGTTTTCCATGGAAGCTGGTGTGTCAGTGACTGTCCCACCATGGGGCATGGCTACACCCCCTTGGTTTTCCAAGTCACGGCATTCCTAAAGGATGACCGGGTAATTCTCATGGGGTTTAGTCAGTTCAGGATCAGGGCCATCTTCAGGGACAGACCCCTGGGCAGGGTTTCTATGGGTGGCAGCAATGCCTCCAAGATGAAGGGTCCCTGCAGCATGGAGCAGTCAGCCAGCATGGGCACCTTTCCTCTTGCATGGCAAAGGAAGTGTGGGTGAGAGGCTGCTGGGGAGGGCACAGACATGGGGCATGTCCCTCAGGCCACTGAGGCCTTAGGCATAGGTGTGGCCAACCCATTGGGACTAGACCAGTACTCGGGGGGAGCACTCCAGCACCTTGCACCTCATCAGGTAGAACGAGGGATGGCTGCCGGCCTGCTGCTGGAGAGGTGGCAGCTGGACTCTGTGAAGACACCTGGGCTCAGAAATGAAGCCCCCCCACCACAGCTGGGTCTCCAGGCCACTCGGCCCCATGGTCAAGGCCACCTCACACACACCGGCTGCCCCATTTTGTCAGGCTGCCAGAATCTAGAACTAAGCATCTCCCATACATAGGCTGTTTTCTTCAATGTACACAGAGTTTTGCCCACCTCCCACGTATGATACATTTCACCATAAGAATAACAGAAAATAACACTAGATTATGTGGAAGTGCTCAGCTGTCCAGCCTTTGTTTTCATGCAGAGCCACTACCTCTTACATATCCAGTCTCCTGTGAGGGCGTTTTCATCTATCCCAGTTGAGCCTACAATGAGCAATGCTGCTATGGATATTATTTCTCACCTCTCCTGGTGCTCAAGCAAGAATTTCCCTGAGTTATGCACCTAGGAATGAGATGTTGGTTCCTAGGGTAGGCTAGGCTTATGTCCTGCTTTAAAGGTCAAGCCAAAGTGTTTCCAGCAGAGGATGTGTGATCCATTGCCCACCTCATGAACAGTGCTTGGTCCAGTAAAATTTAAATTTTTGCTAACCATATATAAAGGTATAAATGGTTCAGCACTTTTCATACAATCATTGGCCTTTTGGGTTTCTTCTTTTGTGATGGGGCAATTCAATCATTGTTCTAGTGTTTCCTCATGTCATAATTCTTTATATATTTTGGATACCAATTCTTTACCAGTTATGTTTGAGAAATATTTTCCTCAATTTGGTGTGGCTTTTCACTTTTTAATGGTATCTTTATATCAGTAGCCTAATTTATGCATATTTTCCTTTTGTAATTAGGCCTTTTATATCTTAAGAAATACTTCCATACCCCGAGGACCTAAATGTATGTCCAATATTATTTTCTAAAGTTTCCATACTTTTTCCTTTACATTGAGTCTTTAATCCACATGGAATCAATTCTTCTGTCTAGTACATTATAAGAGTCCATATCATGTTTTTTGACATGTCTACCAAATTTTTCCAGCAATATTTATTGGAAAATCTTCCTATCTCTACTCCTTGTTAATCACATTATGTCAGAAATGAAGTTTCTCTATGTTCATGAACTTGTTCCTGGCACCTCTAATCTGTCCTCATTGTTCTCTTTGTGTATTCTGGCACCAAACCCACATTGTCTTTACTTATACAGATTTACTTATACATTTTAAGAAAGGTTGATAACTGGTAAGGCAAGTCTTCCCACATTGCCCTTTTCCTTCAAGAGTGCCTTGGCTATTCTTGCTCTGTGCAGTTTTGTATGCATTTTCTAGTCTTTCATGTTACACACACACACACACACACACACATGCAAAACCTTTAGGGGTTTGTTCAAGGTTGCATAGACTTTCCTTGGGAAATTGGCCATCCTTACATTATACTCTTACAATCAATGAACATTCTATGCCTCTTCATTTGTTTAGGTCTTCTTAAAGGCATCTAAGTTTCATAATTTTTACTAAAAGAATCTTGCAAACATTTTGTTAGGTTTATTCCTAGGGACTTTACGTTTTTATGCTATCGTAAAGGGCATGTTTTCCATTTTCTAACATTTCTTTAAAAATGTGTATTCCAACTTCATTCTTAAAAGATACAATAGATGTGAACAGAAGCTAAAGTCGATGTTTCCCACACCATTCTAAATGTATGATACTAATCTGCTCTAGCTTCTATTAATATGAAGTTAGTTAATTAATAACTCCTTCAAAGGTGTTTGGTGTTTAATTATGATGACTTTAGACTTTTATTTACTCTTATTGTATTCATGGGCTTTTTTAATTTATGAGTTGGTGTCTTCCAACAGTGCAGGAAAATTCTCAGCCATTATGTCTTCAATTATTGCCTCTTTCCAGCTCTCTCTCTTCTCTCTTTCTGGGGCTCTCATTAAACACATCATGCACTTCAAACACTATCCTCATTGGCTTCCCTTCATAATTTGCCTTTCCTTTTCTCTGTGTATCTACTTAAATCAAATAATTTCCAGAAGATGGTGTCAGTTTAGGAGGGCACTCACTGACTAGCTCTCTGAGGACGGCTGACTGGGGACAGGGTCCTGCCCGGGGGTCTGTGCTGTGGGCGAACGGAGCGAGAAGATTGGGACATCTATCTGCAGGCAGCTTGGCGGCGTGGAGTGGATTGCTCAGTGGAGATTCGTGATTCAGGTTTTAACCCTGCCCATGGAGGTTAACACAGACAGCTTGAGCCCCACCCTCAGGGAAAAAGGCTGGTTTGACACGCGACTCCCGCCTGCAAACCGGTGAAAGGGGGCATTCTCGGAGAGTGGGAGGATTCTGGTGGAGGGTCGAGAAGGCTTTCCTTTCTGTGGATTTTGCTGCCTGGAACCCTTGCAGCTTTGGGGAACAAAATAGCTGGCTTGAAGCAGGACCAGGCTGAGGGGAGTGGTGAATCTGCTGAGGAAGTTGACTTACCGAGCTGCCCAGGGAAACGCCACAACCCCTCCCGGGCCAAGCCTGTGAGAGGTCTCATTCTCAGAGAGTGGGAGGGTTCTGAAAGAAGGTGGAAAGGGGTTTCCTTTCTGTCAATTTGGCTGCCTGGACCCCCTCATAGCTTTGGGGAGGAGATAAGCCAGCTGGAAACAGTGCCAGGTTGAGGGGAGAGGTGAATCTACTGAGGAAGCCTGTTTAACACAACAGCCCGGTGATACTTAGCCTTGGCTCCTGAGGGGGTAGAAACAGCCATTTTTATCGTTCTGTACTGACTAGCATCAGAGCTTCAGATCCCCTGGGGAGGCCAGGAAGTGGCAAGTGCTTGATTAGTGTCCTCGAGTCTAGTTAGGGTCCCCTCAGTGAAGGGGGTGATCTAGAATAGGCCATATTTTGGGTCCCTTATTTTGCCAAAAAAAAAAAAAAAAGTCACTTTAAAAAATAAAAAATGAATTTTTCTTTTTAATTTAGTTTAATAGCTAAAATCTGCCTCAAAACCTACAGATAGAACCTTGCAGGGCAATTGATTGATAAATACAAGTGGGCTGAGAGGTTCCACAAGGGCCTAAGAAGAGCACTGTTCTTCCTTAGATTTGTTTGACTGCTTGCTTGTGTGGTTGTTTTTTGTTGCTGTTGTTGTTTATTTGTTGTCTCTTGCTTTTATTTCCTCTTTCCTCTCCCCCTTCTTCTTTCTTTCTTTCTTTTTGTTTTCTTTCTTTCCTTTTTTAAATTAGGTGCTGCTAACTTGTCTCTTCTTTGCTGTGCTTCTTCTTCATGATTTCCCATTCTCTGTCTATATTGATTTTGTATCCCAAGCTATCTCTTTTGCTTCCTTCATCTTTCTGCCTTCTGCTTTCTGTTGTGGTTCTTACATACCATGTTTTTTCATTAGCCCACAACTTAAGGGGGTCAATTTCTGTTCTATCTATTGTGTTTTCTTCTTTTTAAATTAATATTAACTTTTTCCTTTCAGCCCTTTCTTTACTCTTTCTCTCCCTCCTCATCATTCTAGCCTTCTAAATTATTATATATATATATACCTCTATTTGGTTTCCCAGGCCATGGTAGGTAATCCACTTTTTTCCCTATTACTCTACACTGCCTACATTACCTAAATATTCATTTCACTAAGTCTTATACAGCTCCTCTTCTAACTTTTATCAATATTACTATTATCCTTCTTCCTTTCTCACATCTTTCGATTCCTCTGGCTCTAATCTTTTGTCTTCAAGGGAACATAGAAAGAAGCAAGGAAATAAAATATGAAGAAAAAGTGTCAAAGAGAAAACTTAACACACACACAGAACCACCAGCTAAATAAAACTCTAGAGCAGAGAGGGAAGCTAATCAACCGAATAAACCCATCAAGATAAAATGATGACTAGAGGGCAACAAAAAATTACAAACCACACTGAGAAACAGGAAGACAGCCCAATGAACAAACTGAAAACCAGGAAGAGATGCAGAATGTCAAAAAACTAATCAAAGCTTTCCAAACAAATATCATGGGCCAACTTAATGAAGTGAAGGAAGAGATTAAGGATATTAAGAAGACACTGGGAGGACATACTGAAGAAATTGTATCAATGGCACAATGCAAGAAATCAAAAAGATGCTGGATTCACATAACAGCAGATTTGAACAGGCAGAAGAAATAATTTGTGATATGAAAGACAATACATCTGAAATCAAACAGAGTAGAATAGATAGACAAAAAGATAGAAGAAATCCAGCAGGGTTTTAACTGACAACACAAAACTCACAAACATTCGCATTATTGGCATCCCAGAAGGAGAAGAGAAGGGAAAGGGTACAGAAGGAGTGTTGAAGGAAACAATAGCTGAAAACTTCCCAACCCTAATGAGAGAGATGGATGTGTAGATCCAGGAAGCACAGTGCACCCCAAACAGTATAAATCCCAACAGGCTAACTCCAAGACATATATTTGCCAAAATGTCCAATGCTTCTCTCCGATATGGAGAGAAGAGCCCAGCCACCTCATAGACCAAGGGAAAATACTCAAGGCATCAAGAGAAAAGAGAACCCTCACATACAAGGGAAGCACAATAAGATTAAGTGCTGATTTCTCATCTGAAACCACGGAGGCAAGAAGACAGTGGTACGACATAGTCAAAGTACTAAAAGAAAAAAAATTCCAGCCATGAATTCTCTATACAGCAAAACTGGCGTTCAAAAATGATGGAGAGTTCGAATATTCACAGACAAACAGAAATTAAGAGAGTATGCCAATAAGAAACCAGCACTTCAAGAAATACTAATGGAAGTTTTAAAATTTGAAAGAAAAAACAAGGGAGAGTTGGAGGAGAGTTTAAAAACAACTAAAAAGACAAAAACAGACACAAAACAACATATGGCATACACTAACCCAAAGAAAATATGGCTGAAGCAAGAAATTCATTGTGAGTAATAACACTGAATGTTAATGGTTTAAACTCACCTGTCAAGTGACACAGATTAGCAGAATTAATAAGGAAATATGATCCATCTACATTTTGTCTACAAGAAACCCACCTTCACCCCAGGGATTCAAGAAGGCTGAAAGTGAATGCCTGGAAAATAATTTTACAAGCTAACAACAGCCAAAAAAGGGCAGGAGTAGCTATTCTAATATCAGACAAAATAGACTTTAAATGCAAAACTATTGTAAAAGACAAAGATGGACACTATATATTAGTAAAAGGTGTAATCTCTCAAGAAAAGAGAACAATCATAAACATTTATGCACCTAATCGGAGTGCCTCAAAATACATGAGGCAAACTCTGGAAAAACTAAGTGGAGAACTAAACGCCTCTACAATTATAGTGGGGGACTTTAATACACCATTATCATCATTAGACAGAACATCTAGACAGAGAATCAATAAAGAAACGAAGACTCTGAACAATACATTAGAGGACCTGGACCTAATACACATATACAGAACACTACACCCAAATACAGCAGGATTTACATTCTTCTCGAGTGCACATGGATCATACTCCAAGATAGACCACATGCTAGGCCACAGAACAACTCTCAATGAATTCAGAAAGATTGTGATTACACAAAGTAATTTCTCTGACCACAATGGAATGAAATTGGAAATCACTAAGGGCCAGAGATCAGATTAGACACAAAGATATGGAAGTCAGACAACAAACTCTTAAACAAACAGAGGGTCAAGGAGAGAATCTCAAAAGAAATCAGTAACTACCTTGAAACTAATGAAAATGACAACACAACATATCAAAACCTATGGGATGCCACCAAAGCTGTCCTGAGAGGGAGTTCATAGCCATAAGTACATATATTTAAAAATTGAAGACCTAACTGCACACTTGGAGGAATAGGAAAAACAACAACAAACTAAACCTAAAGGAAGTAGAAAGCAGGAAATAACCAAGATTAGAGCAGAACTAAATGAAATAGAGAAGAAGAAAGCACTGGAAACAATAAACAAAACCAAAAGCTGGCTCTTCGAGAATATCAACAAAATTGACAAACCCTTAGCCAGACTAACAAAGAAAAAGAGAGAACAGATGCAAATACATAAAATAAGGAATGAGCAAGGTGATATCACTACTGACCCCACAGAAATAAAGAGTATCATAAGAGGATACTTTGAAAAATTATATGCCAACAAGAATGACAATTTAGAGGAAATGGACAAGTTTCTAGAAACCCACAAACAGCCGACATTGATGAAAGAAGAAATAGATGAACTCAACAGCCCAATTACAAGTAAAGAGATAGACTCAGTCATTAAAAACCTCCCAACTAAAAAGAGTCCAGGACCAGATGGCTTCACAGCTGAATTCTACCAAACATTCCGGAAACAGCTAACACCAATTCTAATTAAGCTCTTCCAAAAAATAGAAGTAGAAGGAATATTACCTAACTCATTCTATGAAGCCAACATTACCCTAATACCAAAACCAAATAAAGATACCACAAGAAAGGAAAATTACAGACCAATTTCTCTAATGAACTTCGATGCTAAAATCCTCAAGGAAATACTTGCTAATCACATTCAGCAACATATCAAAAGGATTATACACCATGACCAAGTGGGTTTCATCCCATGTATGTAAGGAAGTTTCAATATAAGAAAATCAATCAATATAACACACCACATAAACAGACTGAAAGAAAAAAATCACAATGTCATCTCTATCAATGCAGAAAAAGCATTCGACAAAATACAGCACTCTTTCCTGATAAAAACACTGCAAAAGATTGGAATAGAAGGAAACTTTCTGAATATGATAAAGGGAATATATGAAAAACCCAAAGCTAACATCATCTTCAGAGGTGAAATCTTAAAAGCCTTCCCTCTGAGATGGGGAACAAGACAAGGATGCCCACTATCACCACTCCTGTTTAACTTGCTCAAGCACTGAGGTAAGAAAAAGATTTAAAAGGCATCCAAATTGGAAAAGAAGAATTAAAAATTTCATTATTTGCAGATGACATGATACTATACATAGAAAGCCCTGAGAAATCTACAACAAAGCTTCTAGAACTTATAAAGGATTTCAATAATGTCACAGGCTGTAAGATCAATGCTCAAAAATCAGTAGCATTTATGTACACCAATAATGAGCAATCTGAGGAGGAAATCACAAAAAAAAATACCATTTACAATAGTAACTAAAAGAAGCAAATACCTAGGAATAAATTTAAGTAAAGATGTAAAGGGCTTATTATATACAGAAAATTACACAACACAGTTAAAGGAAATCAAAGAAGACTTAAATAAGTGGAAGAATATTCTGTGTTCATGCATGGGAAGACTAAACATCATCAAGATGTCTATCCTACCCAAACTAATCTACAGATTTAATGCAATCTCAATAAAAATCAACACTGTATTTTTTAAGGAACTGGAAAAACTAACCACAAAATATGTTTGGAAAGGTAAGAGGCCCCAAATTGCCAAAGACATAATGAAAAAGAAAAATGAAGTTGGAAATATCACAATACCTGACTTTAAAACATACTATAAAGCTACAGTGCTCAAAACTGCATGGTATTGGCACAAGGATAGACATACTGACCAATAGAACTGGATTAAGAGTTCTGATATAGATCCTCGCATATATAGTCATCTGATATTCCAAAGACCACCAAGCCCACTCAGTTGGGAGAGAAGGGCCTCTTTAACAAGTGGTGCTTGGAGAACTGGATATCCATATCCAAAAGAATGAGAGAGGAATACCATCTCACACCTTATACAAAAATCAACTCAAGTTGAATCAAAGATCTAAATATAGGAGCCCAAACCATAAAGACCTTGGAAGATAATGTAAAGAAGCATATACAGGACCTTGTAACAGGAAAAGATTTCATGAACTTCACACTGAGAGCACGGGCAGCAAGAGAAAAAAACAGATAAATGGGATCTTCTCAAAATTAAAAACTTCTGCACCTCAAAGGACGTTATTAAGAAAATAAAAAGGCAGCCTACCCAATGGGAGAAAATATTTGGCAGCCATATATCTGATAGGAGCCTAATATCCTGCATATATAAAGAAATCCTACACCTTGAAAATAAAAGGACAAATAACCCATTTAAAAAATGGGTAAGTGACCTGAAAAGACACTTCTCCAAGGAAGAAATACAAATGGCTAAAAAGCACATGAAAAAATGCTCAACATCGCTAGCTATTAGGGAAATTCAAATCAAAACTACAATGAGATTCCATTTTACACCCATCAGAATGGCAGCTATTAAAAAAAACAACAGGAGACTCTAAGTGTTGGAGAGGATGTGGAGGAATAGGAACCCTAATCCTCTGCTGGTGGGATTGTGGAATGGTCCAGTCACTGTAGAGGACAGTGTGGCAGTTCCTCAGAAATCTAACAATAGACCTTCTGTATGATCCAGCAATTCCACTGCTGGGTATATACCCAGAAGAATTGAAAGCAAAGACACAAACAGATATATGCACACCAAAGTTCATAGCAGCATTGTTCACAATTGCCACAAGTTGGAATCAGCCCTGGTGCCCATCAACAGATGAATGAATAAACAAAATGTGGTACATATATACAATGGAATATTACTCAGCTGTAAGAAGGAATAAAGTACTAACACATGGAATAACATGGATGAATCTTGAAGACCTTATGTTGAGTGAAGCAAGCTAGGCATTGAAGGATGAACAGTATATGACCTTACTGATTTGAATTGCAGAAAGTAAGCAGTCTCTGAGAATCATTGTCTGAAAGATAGGTTAACAAGGGAGAGAGAGAGAAGGTTGTGAGCCATCACACTTATGGACATAATCTATGGTAAAGTGATAGAGTATTGTTGCATATTGAAGGATAGGACAGCTGGGTAGAGACATTGCTGGGTTTGGTGGTGCAGGGTTGACAGGTGGGTAGATTAGGAAGGGTTGGTTATAATACCCAGGATACTGGGGGGAGAGTTGGGAGTGGGACTAGGTGAACATGGGATTCGTGGTATGATGTTGGAAGTGCAGGAGTGGGAATGCTCTTATGGCAGTATGACAAGGTAGTGTCACTGGTTTAGCGTGTACATTGGTGGTCATTCAGGAAGGGGTGCACCTGGAGTAGGCTTCTGGGTAATGT
Source organism: Tolypeutes matacus (assembly GCA_026826555.1). Classification (NCBI taxonomy): domain Eukaryota; kingdom Metazoa; phylum Chordata; class Mammalia; order Cingulata; family Chlamyphoridae; genus Tolypeutes; species Tolypeutes matacus. Next base: position 3,532,538 of record JAKSZT010001078.1, on the reverse strand, counting down.
GTGAGTGTTCATCCTGTCATAAGGTGTTGTGTCAGAGAGTGGAGATGGTGAGTGGGAAGGAGATGGACCACCATCTTTGGGAGGACCGATTGACCCAGAAACAGACAGGTGGGTGTCTCTTAGGCACAAAAGTGGATCCTAAGATGAAAGGATAATCAGCATGTAAAGACCTCTTGTTGCATGTAACTATGAATCTTGTCATCCAATGAGTCAAGACAGGGGAGTGTCATGAGCCCCAGGGGATGGGGAGGAAGGAACAGAAATGATCAAACAAGGGGTATTTAGTAGTCATGGGAAATGTTTTTCATTACCTTACAGTAATGAACACAGGATGTGGCAAATATCATCAAAAATTATTAAACTATATGGTCTAAATTGTAAACTACACTGTAAACCATTGACAATGTTTAGTAGCTATGCTTCACTATCTGTATAACAGTTATAACAATGCTACCATCCACATAAAAAAGGTTTTAATATGGGATGAGGAAAGGGGAAGGAGGTTGGGTATATGGGAGTCTCTAGTATTCTGTGTGTGACTTTGCTGTGACCTAAAACTTCTTTGAAAATTAAATGAAAAATTTGGAGACACTGGGGAGTGAGAGGGGCAGGTGCCACAGTACAGAGTGGACACCCGATAATGCAATAATAAAAGGAAAAATGTAAAAAAATTTTTTTTTGTTTTTTCCCATTTATTGAATATCCCAATCATTTAATCTTATTTTATTTCCAGGGTTTTTTTAAAGTTACCATGTATTTTATCTCTTATATTTAAACTTATCTTTATTATTTCATTTTCCTATTAATTGTATTTGGCTGTTTTATGGGCTTCATCTTCAAGGAAGGTTTGGATCACAGAAGGGTTACAGAGGGGGCAGGAGAGGATCATTGGTGGGGGGTGTCTGGGATGGGGGTTTCATGGGGGAAGTTCACCTGAATATACATGAAAGATATATAAAATTGTTCAAGTGATCAAGGGGTGGGGCATGGTCACAGTGGGTAGACAATCACTCAATATATGAGGGAGTACTGAATTCCCAGCTGGGAGATCTCTGCCACATTCTCCAAGGGAGCAGCAACAATCCCCCGAGTGCAGCGGCAGTGTCTGGCAAAGAAGGAGGGTCCACTGATGGGTTCTTGTTATTGATGACCAGCCTTATGAGTCTTTGCTCTTGTAATTGAAACTTAGCCTACTGTTATGGGGTGCCTAAGGGTTGCCACCTGAGAGCCTCCTTGTTGCTCAAATGTGGCCTCTCTCTAAGCCAAACTCAGCATATGATTGCATTACCTTCCCCCCCAGCGTGGGACATGACTCTGGGGATGAGTCTCCCTGGCAATGAGGGATTAATACCAAGTGCAAACTGGCAATATGACTGGAAAAAGACCTTGAGTAAAAGGGGGAAAAGGTAAAGACAAATGAGCTCATATGGCTAAGAGACTTCAAAGAGAGTTGGAAGGTCATCCCAGAAATAACGCTTATACACACCTCAGCAGGATCTCATAGAACACCAAAGTGGATATCATCCTACACAGAGGGGCTCTGAGGCCTCTGGAGACACCCAGGCCCTATATAAGTAGGGATAGCTCCAGAGATTGATGCCTTATCAGTGGGCTCTACTTTGGAATCTGTGCTCCTGAGAGTGACAGAGTTGGACTTAAATAAGTCCTCCCTGCACATTGTCCATAAGTCCCTTCTATTCAAACCTATATGTGATGCTGGAGTTTGTAGGTATATTTCCAGAGACTGGAGCCTCAGGACTGCCCATGTGCCAGCTGTGCCTGGAATCTTGGTGGAACTGCAACTCCTACTCTACAGCTCAATGGACTCACACAAGCCACCTGGTGAGGAGACGATGATGGACAACGGCCATCCCAGGGAATGGAGAGAGCCTGCAGCTGCAGTCAGGATAATCCCATCCACCATATCCATGGGATATAAGCCCCCTCTCATTGGAGGTGGAGTGGACATCACCATCCCAAAGTCCTCAGGGTTGGGGGAAAACCTATAGACTAGAGTGGACTTAATGGCATTCTGTTGTATACATAATGTGATTCAAGCAATGGAAGAAATTACAACAGTGAGGTGGAGCCTGTGGCCACCGGATGCTTTTGGGGCAGGGAAGGGAAAAGCAGTTGTAATACAGGTGCTTTTTCAGGACTTGGGAATTATCCTGAGTAACATTACAACGACAGATACAGGCCATTTTACATCAGCATATAACATGCAGAACTGTGTGGGAGAGAGTGTGGTCTACAATGTGAACTATGGTCCATGCTTAGTGGCAAAGCCCCAGGATGTGTATATCCATTGCAGGTGATGTGCCACACTAATGAAAGATGTTTCTGTGGGATGTTATGGGAGGTGTGGGAGGTGGGGAACCTGGAAATCCCTGTAATTTTTGTGTAACATTTATGTAATCTAAGCATCTTTTAAAATAATATAAAAAAAAAGAACACACACAAAAATAATTTCTTCCACACTAGGTTCCTGTTCAGTAATTCACTTTCAACTGTGTCTAATCAGTTAAACTCATCAATCAAGGTGTTTGTTTAAAAATTTCATTGACATTTGGTTCTTTTTCATATATGCTCTGCAGTTATACTTTTTGTTTCCACGAGATATTTTAACTTTGTCTTTTATTTCTTTAAATAAAATAATCAGAGTTACTTTATATTTTGGTCAGCTAATCAAATATCTCAAGTCTTTGGCCATTTCTGTATTAGTTTCTGTTCATTCTCACAGAGATTTGTTTCCATGTGTACTCCCATTTTATTGGTAGGGATTCATTTTTCTTTTATTTGTGAAAATCCTTGGAGGACTGGGTTGAACATCATATCCTCAGAGGGAAATTCTGCTGGGCACCTGACATACCAGTCCAGAATCAATCCAGATTAAATTCTCAGCTTGAGCATTTTGGGAACATCCTCTCAGCCTATGGTTCCAAACACTCCACAGTATTTTTCTCTCTTCCTTTTATCTCCAAGGTTTGAGAGAGCTGAGGATTCCTGAGTGATCTGAGGGTCATTCTTGTAGTTTACTACTCTAATGAGGGCATGGCAACATGGGGTTCCAAAGGTATGGGGAGAAGGTCTCTTATTGGCTACCATTTTGTCTGTACTCTGAGTTTGGTCTTCATGTTCCACCTGCTGTGAACCTAACAAAACCCAAGCCCAAGTTTGCCTCATCGTAAATATCTTTAGAACAAAGGCTGGCTTAAGTTCCACTCGGTTTTATTCCTTGGCCTGAAGAACCCTTACTGTCTTGTCAGCTTCATGGACACTTTTAAGAAGTTTATACCCACATGAGCACATGCACACTCAGAACCCTGCATTGTGTTTATTATTTTCAAAGTTATGGTTAATTGTAGTAATCAGCCTGTCCTTTGGCTAGAACCTGCAAGCTCTTGCTTGCATTTTCATAATCTAAAATTACTTTTTAGCTAAAAAAGAAAAAAAATAGTTTTCTTTTCATTTACGACATCTGTTTGTACTTTGTGTTCTTTAAAATCCACCTTAAATCCATTGTGGAATTATGTAAAAATCAAACAACAAACTTTCTGTGCCTTCACCTCCTTGTCTAGAAATAGGAGTTGATGGCTCCTGTATCATGGGTACAAGGCAAATATTAAGTAAGAATATGTGCTCAAGACCTGCTCTTCACTCCCAAAAGTGATAAACATTTGTGAGACATAATCACAGGTAAATTAGCTATTTAAATACAAAGTAGTAAGGAAGTAGATGTAGCTCAAGTGTTTGAACACCTGCTTCCCATATATGAGGTCCTGGGTTGAGTCCCTGGTAAGTTTTTTAAAAAAGTTTTGAAATGTTTAAGTAGGAGTCACTTGAAAGCATAGGCAATGCATAATAGGTAAGGACAGGCCAGTGTGTTAAGACCTCACTGTTGATGCAAGTACCATGAATCTGGTCCTTCAATGAGTTAATCCTGTTGGTTACTGTGGGTCTCAAGAGGAGGGGGAGGGAGGAATAGAATAGATACAATGTGGTATGTTTTTGGAGCAATGAAATTATTCTACATGATCCTGCAAGGATGGATATAGACCATGTCAAACTTCAGCAAAATCTATAAAAGCAAATGGTCCAAACTGTAAAACCAAAATGGAAATCATTGGTCATTGTTAGTATCAATGTTTCAGTATTTGTACATCAATTGTAACATGTGTACCATCCTCATGTAAAATGTTATTAATAGGGGAAAGGGGAAAAGGGGGAAGATATTGGGTATATGGGAATCATATCATTTGTGTGCAACTTTTTTGTAACCTAAAACTTCTTGGAAGACAAAATGAGAAAAATAAGACACTGGGCAAATAAATGGAAGTAAATATCACTGTACATACAAGACAACAGATCTTAAATTGATAAAAGACATAATGTTAAAAATGTTTTTAATTTTATATTTTTTATTATTTCAAACTTTTAAAAAATTGTATTTTATTCCTTATTTTTAAAATCATCATTGTTATATCATTTTCCCTTTAATTGTATTTGATTATTTTGTTGGCTTCAATTTTGAAGATGTTTTGGATCACAGAAAGGTTACAACTGTGGCAGGGAAGGATCATTGGTGTGGGGTGTCAGTGATGGGGGAGGCATGGGAGGGGGTTCACTCGGGGCATACATATAAGGCATACGAATGTGTTCAAGCATTCATGGGGCATTGTCACAGTGGGTGGAGATTCACACCTCAATTAAAGAAATATCAAATTCCCTTCCTGGGGAGCTCTGCCACATTCTCTATTGGGACAATAAAAATTCCATGAGTACAGGGGAAATGACTACAGAAGGAGGATGGACTATTGATGACTTAATTGTGATGACTGTACTTATGAATCTTTACTTTTGAAATTCAAACTTAGCCTAGTATAAGAGTTACCTCCTGAGAGCTCCCTTGTTGCTTAAAGGTGGCCTCTCTATAAGCCAAAACCCAGCATATAAATGCATTATCTTCCCCCCAGTGTGGGACATGACTCCCAGGGATAAGTCTCCCTGGCAGTGAGGAATTACCTTGGAATTTATGCTCCCCAGTATGATAGAGTTGGACTCAGTTGTGTTTTCCCTACATGTGGCTCTGTTTCTCCTCTATTTGAATCTATAGTTAGTACTAGAATTGATAGTTTTATGTCCAAGAGTCTTAAATCTTTGTGCTGTCCAAGTGTCAGTAGGGTCATGAATCTCAACAGACTTGCAAACCTAATCTCCAGTTCATTTGACTCATCCAGGAAAACTAACAAGGAGATGATGACTGACAATGACCATCTCAAGGAATAGCGAGAGTCTGCAACTGCAAAGAAGAAAGTCTCACCCATCTGCCCCATGGGACCTTAGTGCCTCTCAATTAGAGGTGGAGTGGACATCACCATCACAGAATCCTCAGCATTGGGGAATGGACAATGGGCTAGAGTAGACTTACAGTTGTTCTACTGTAGAATTGTTATCCTAGCAATGGAAGAACTTTTATCACGGATATGGAGGCAATAACCACTGGAGAATCTGAGAGGAAGGAAATGGAAAAATACATGTAAATTGGGGGCATTTTTGGGACTTGGGAATTATCCTGAATGACATTGCAATGACAGAAACAAACCATTGTATATCTTGTAATAACTTGCAAAAATGTGCAGGAGAGTGTGTAAACTACAATGTAAACTATAATCATCACTTATGGCAATGCTCCAAGATAAGTTCATCAATTGTGGCAAATGTATAACACTAATGAAGGATGCTGCTGATGGGGAAAATGTGGAGGGCTAGAGAGCAGGGCAATGAGAATCCTCTATTTTTGTGTGTGTAACATTTATGTAGCCTAAGTTTCTTTAAAAAATAAAAATTGAAAAGTATATTAAAAATGAAACAAAAAGAAAAATGACCTAGGAGCTGCCCTCCTGAGTCCTGTGTCACTGAATCCTGAGACTGTGGCTGAGGTCTTAGAAGTCAGTAGTGAGAGATCCCAGCACAGATCCATTCTCTCTTGCCCTGAAACCCTGAGGAATTCACCCTACCTGAAGGGATTCAGTCTTATGGAAAACATATTCAGGCTTTCAGCAGAATATTTTTGTACATTATACTAGGAGCAGAGAGCTGTTTTCTGTTATCATCACAGTTATATTAGTGTTATCCATACCCATTGGGGATCTGAATGTGATAACTTATGTGTGCCCTCACCTCTGACCACCACAATTTCCCAAGTAATGGCTGCTCTGGTCCTGTCCTTGACATGTAACTCCTATGTGACTGGGGTAGGTCAGACTAACTCAGGCTTAGTGTTCCCAACTGTGCTTTGATCAATTTAGATCCCGTTGTTTCTGGAAATCCCTTTTCATCATATCATTTCAGGAACACAGCCTTAAATGCAGCATGCTGCAGCCTACCTCTTTATTTTAGTCAAGTGACCTGGATAACAAATAACCTCCATGAATAAATGTAGGTGTATTAATCACAGTCCTATAGGGAAATAGAACCAACAGAAAATATTTGTAAATAGTATGAGATTTTATAAAATTATCTAATATGAATGTGAGGATGCACAAGTCCAAATTCTGTAGGGCAGGCTGCAAGGCAGGGACTCCAATAAAGGTCCTCAGTGAGTTCTCCAGGAGGCTGAATGCCTGGCTGTCTCAAATAGAGGTGCAAATTCTCTCTTTGAATGCTGAAATCACTTGTCCTTTAAAGTTTTCAGCTAGTTGGATGAGATGTCACTCATTGTTGATGGCAATCTCCTCAGTTGATTGTAGATGTAATCAGCCATATATGCAACCAACTCACTGATGATTAAAGTCCATGAAATGCCCTTGTATTGCAAGTAGCCCAGTGTTTGTGTGACCAAACACCTGGACACCATTACCTGGCTGAGATGACATATTAACCTAATTATCAGAGTCCACTCCTTGTCAACTTAGAAGCCATACACATCACCTTAAACCATACTTAATCTCTAAATAAAACAATTATATATCTTTCCCACCTAACAATAGTCAGATGTCCTGCTTGCAACCAGAACCACATTAAATCCCTCCATTTAGCTTGCAACTTCTTGGGTAATATTCACTCTTTTGACATCCTTAAATACTATGACATGAACCTAATACAAAGGATAGGGGAGAAAACAAATGTATTTGTTTTATGTACATATGCAAGTATACTCATAGCAAAACAAGGATGAAATAACCATGACCATTATAGCTCTCATTTCTGTTACTGGTCACATGTTCAAAGTTCATATTTATCACTATCTGCTTCCACTACCTATTCCAAGTTCCCTTTACCCTCAGCAAGAACCCAGATGACTATGGTTCTTTGTCTGGTAGGGTGACCCAAACCTTCATTCCTGAAGATTCTTGGCCATTGTTAGTCATGCCTAGATCGAGTTGTTGCAATTTTACATTGACTTTAATCACAGAGCACGATAATATTAAGAGATGCCCTAGGGCATCTCCTGCATCCCAGGAAAACTCTTCTTTGCCTTCATTGTGTACATGCAGTCCTTTTACCCTTTGGTAGTTAGAATCAATCAACACAGCCAGTATAGTAATTCCTTTCTTTTCCCATTGATTCAGAAGCATGATGAGCCCAAATTGGCCAGGTGGGAGTCAACTTACAGTTCAATGGAATCATTGTTGTGTTCCTAGGTGGAAAGCACCCCTCCTTTTGGAACTATGACCTGTAGATCAGCAGAACTTAAGGTTGCAGGGAGATAGGAAGCAAAAATTTTCCTAGTGGATCACTAGGGGAAATAGTGAGTGTTGCCACTGTCATTTCCACCCCTTGATCTGGGACCTGTGAATCCTGTATATGAGAGAAAGAGCACCACGGAGTGGATGCTGATTTAGAGCATACACTGCCTCCTGGAGAATATTGTCCCAGTGTGCAAGGTATTGCCACCTAGTTGGCACCATAACTGAATCAATAAAAGGCCATTCCACTGTTCTATCATTCCAGCTGCTTCAGCATGTTGGGGAACATGGTAAGATCAGTGTATTCCATGGGCACATGCACATTCTTGGACATTATTTGCTGTGAAGTGGATCCTTGATCAGAAGTAATGCTGTGTGGAATACTATGGTGGTGGATAAGACATTCAGTAAGTCCACAGATGGTAGTTTTGGAAGAAGCATTGCTTAAAGGGAGGAAAACCCATATCTAGAGTATGGATCTATTCCATTACATGATGGAAGTGGTCCAATTTAATCAACCTGCCACCAGGTAGCAAGGTGATCACTTTGGGTAATGGTGTCACATTGGGGGCTGAGTGTGGTTATCTGGGGATGGCAGAGTGGGCACTCAGCAGTGGCTGTAGCCAGGTCAGCTTTGGTGAGGGGAAGTCCATGTTGCTGAGCCCATGTATAACCTTCATCCCTACATCCATGGCCACTTTGCTTATGGGCCCATTGGACAATGACAGGGTGACTATGGAAAGAGGCTGACTGGTATCCCCACAGAACAAATCATTTTATCCACTTGATTATTAAAAGATTCATCATCTGAAGTCACCCTTTGTTGAGCATTAATATGTGACACAAATATTTTCACCTTTTTTGCTCACTCAGAAAGGTCTATCCATATAGCTCTTCCTCAGTCCCCATTGTCACAAATTTTCCAATCAATTTCTGCCCACTGCAAGGATTTTCCCTCACCAGGGATGTCTGAGAAAGGGGATGGAATGCTGTTGTACACTTTCAGGTGGTATCTGCATATTGCGTAGAGCCATCTGTAAACCAGGCCTGAGTTTTCTCTTCCTTAGTCAACTGATTGTAATAACTCCCAAAAAGGCCCTAGCTGTGGACTGTGAAAGAGAAGGTAACCTGTAGGAGTGGTAACCATGGGCATTTGAACCACTTCCTCATGTAAATTACTTGTGCCTTCAGGAACTGCTCAAACACTATCTCATATATTCCACTTCCACTTTACTATGGGGTGCTGCTGTTCATGTCCAACTTCATGGTTTGGTGGGTCAGTCAATATCCAGCTCATGATAGGCAACCCAGCTCATCAAAGGCAACTTGGTGGCCCATGATTAAGTGTTCCTTCTCTACTAAGGCCTGGTAGCAGGTCAAAAACTATTTCTCAAAAAGGGAGTAGATATCTACATAGGATGGCAGAGCTTTGCTCCAAAATCCTAAAAAGGTCTTCATTGAGGTTCTTCTATAGGAACCTGCCAAAGGCTCCCAATGGCATCTCTATTTGTCACTGACTCTTCCAGAACCACTGGATCTGCTGGTTCCTATGGCCCATATGGTAGTGAAGCTTGCACAGCAGACTGGGCCTGTCATAGAGCCTCCTTTTTTCCCATCTCTACTCAAAAGTAGCATCTTTACTTGTCACATGGTAAATGGGCTGGAGTAGCACACCCAAGGGGGAATATGTTGTCTCCATAATCTGAAGAGGCCCACTGAGCATTGTGCCTCTTTTTTGATCAAAGGAAGGACTAGGTGCAACAGCTTATCCTTCACTTTAGAATGATTATCTTGACATGCCCCACACCACTGGACACCTAGAAATTTCACCCTGTGGAAGGCCATTGCATTTTTGTTGGATTTTTCTCACACCCTCTGTCATGCAAATACCTTACCAATTTGTCTAGAGAAGTTGCTACTTCTTGTTTTCTGCATCCTGTCATCATCATATCATCCATATAATGGGCCAGTGTGATATCTTGTGGGAGAAAGAGATGATCAAGTTTCCTGCAGACAATATTTTGACATAGGGCTGGGGATATGATATTCACCTGAGGTAGGACAGTTAAGGCATGTTGCTGATCTTGCCAGCTGAAAGCAAACTGTTTCTGGTGGCCCTTACTAATGGCAATTGAGAAAGCATTTGCCAGATCAATAGCTGCATACCAGGTACCTGGGTATGTGTTGATTTGCTCTAGCAATAATACCACATCTGGAACAGTAGCTGCAATTGCATTCACCACTTGGGTAAGTTTACAATAACCAACTGTTGTCCTCCAAGGTCCATCATCTTTCTACACAAGCCAAGTTGGAGAGTTGAATGGGGATGTGGTGGGCATCACCCCCTGCCCCATATCCTTCAAATCCTTGATGATGGAACTGATGTCTGCATTCACTTCTGGAATCAAATATTGCTTTTGATTTACTATTTTGCTAGATAGGGGCAGTTGTGGTGGCTTCCACTTGGACTTTCCTATCATAATAGCAGTTCAGGAAACCAATGTGGTGATTCTTTCCGTTGCTGCATATGTCTATTTCAATTAAACATTCTCGAACTGGGTAAATAACCACAGAATGGGTCTGGGGACCCACTGAACCCACTGTGACACAGGATTGAGCTAAAGCCATCAATCACCTGACCTCTATAAGCCCCTAATCTGATGAGTGTATCAAAGTGACATTTTGGGTCTCTTGGAATTAATGTCACTTCTGAGCCAGTGTCTCATAATACCCAAAATATCTGACCATTTCCTTTTCCCCAATGCAGTTACCGTGGGAAAAAACTGGAGGTCTATTTGGAAAAAGCTGGGAAGTAGAGAAGCAATATAAATATTTGGGAGTGTAATAGGATCCATCCCCAAGGGGATTTGCCCTTCCCCTCATTCAAGTTCTCTGGGTCTATAAACCATCTAAAGTATGGGAATTGATTAACTGGTTGTGACTTTCTGTTTCCATAATTTAATTTAGGCTTTTGTTCACTCAACCTAGAACTCTTTTGCTTATACAGATCAAGTAGGAATTTAGAAGACTGTCCATCTATTTTATTTCTAGTTACCTCATGATCTATTAACCAATGCCATAAGTCTATTTGCCTCAGACTATTTTGTTTGCTGCTTTGTGTCTGCTTTTGATTATGGTAGCCAAGCTCACCTTGTCTTTCGTGAGTAAATGCTACCACTTGGCTTCTCTTAGCCCAGGATCAGTCATCCCCATAGTAGTTAAGGATCCCAGTTCCACGACAGAGGTTCCCACAGGTTCCTACAGAAAAGAGCAACCACAGAGCTCTGAAGGAAAATAGAATTAGTCTCACAAATATATTCCTCACATTTCTGGTGAAATGTATGTCCTCTCCACTTCCCTGGGGTGGATCAGTAGGTTTTAGATGGTAAATCCATTCTACCATTCCAATTTATTTATATTTTTGGATCTCTTCATCTACAGTATACCAGGGTAATTCTGGCATCTCAACCTCAGGCAGTGTTGACCATCATTTGGTCCATGTTTCAGCCAGGCATCTGAACAAACTGTTAGAGACATATCTAACCCCTCAAGCTACAACATTGAATCCAGAATCTCTGCTTAGTGTGCCCATATCAATGAATTCAGACTGATCCCACTTTATATTCCTTCCACCATAATTCCACACATTTAATATACATTCCCACTCATATTCCCCTGATTGCCATCTATGTAAATTAGAAAACTCATGCAGATCTTTTGGAGTATAGTGTACTTCTTTGTGGGTCACACTTTGTATTTCATGTTTGGGGGCTTTTTGTGGCTTTATTTTAGTTTAGGTCTTGAAGAAATGAGGGATGGTAAGGATGAGTAGGGAGAAGTATTGGATGAGTCTTGCAAGCCAGTTACCTCAGGGCATCTAGTTTCAGTTTCATCTGATGAAACATGATTAATCTTTTCAGGTGGACTAAAAAGGCAGACTTCTCAGGGCAGGCTTGAAGTTATCTCTTCAAGGTGGGGAGAGGTCATGTGGTGGTCTCCTAAAATCAGTAGATCATTACAGGTTTATCTGGGAAATCATCAGCAGACTCCTCAATCCATATGTCTCCATCCCAATCCTCAGGATTCCACTCTTTTCCTATCAAGGCCCTCACTTTAACAGCAGATACCTCCAAGGCTGAAATTTTAGTTTCCATTGTAACTTTGCTACTCACACAATCAAACTCTGAGTCTGGTTTTCAAAGATCTCAAGTCTGCAACTGGACAAAATAAGATTTTCCTTTCAGGGCACACATAGAAACTTTCACATTATTCATGCAGCACTTATATTGCAAATTTGAAGCCTTCAGTTCTTCTCTTTCTTTAACTGTATTCAGTGCATTAGGAACAGCCAGCCAATATCATTGTACTTTTAACCCCACAAATCTCTCTTAAGGTGTCAAAACCCTCTCACCAAGAGCCTTGCCTCTTGTGAGCATGGAAGTAGTTATATCTGCTGATGATGTCTTGGGTATCTCTATTGCCAACTCACACCGTGGACTATTAATGGATTCTTTACTATTGGAGTCATTGGGGCCATTGAATGTAATCAGAGTAGAGAGCCAATTGCAAAAATCACAGAACTAATTCAGAAATGCCATTTTTAAGATTCTGTTTTTCAAGAGCCACTCTTAGTACCAAGCTGTATATGACTCTAATAAGGACCTCAAGGAGATCTCCAGACTGCTTGTCTGTCTGTCTAAAGTAGAAATGGGAATTCTCTCTCTGACTGCTAAAATCCCTTCTCATTTTAAGGCTTCAACTGTTTGGATAAGATATCACTTATTGATGAAGGCAATATACTCAGTTGATAGTAGCCATAATCATCCAAATATGCAATCAACTCATTGATGATTAAAGTTCATGACATGCCCTTTTATTACAATTAGCCTAGTGCTTGCTTGAATAAACAACAGGCACCATTACCTGGCCTAGTTGACACATTGGCTTATCCATCATAGTAGGTAATAGGAAAATCAACAGAAATAGGATGATAAAGATTAACAGGACAAATCAGGTACTTCTGTTTAAGGGCTGGATATGTGGGCTGAGCAGTTGTGGGAAAGGGCATTCAACATCCAGAAGCAGGTGCACCCATTTCTCACCACATGGACACATAAGGCTGCACAGATTTGGAATTCTGTGTCCTGGTCTTTGGGGGCTGATGAACTTGGAGGGGAACTGGTATAAATTCTTGCTTACAGAGAAGAAAATCCAAAAGTCTTGTATATGTTTCTGTAGGTTAAGATGAGTTGCTATGGTCTGCTCTCCCCAAAAAGGATATATATATATATATATGGCACCAGGTAAAAATTAGCTTTTCATAAATTTAACTTGACACCCACTAGATAGTGCTGGGCACCAACACTACATTTTTAAAATGCTGTGTGAAGCACAAACTGAAAGGAATAATTTGTAATGGAAAGAGAAGAGAGGTAAATATTTAAGTGAGATGCCTTTGAAAGTTGCCAGTGATGAAAACACTGTGGCCAGAGTGAGAAGGAAAAGATGTTGGTCAAGTTCAGGTTGAGGCAATGGAGAGGTTCATCAGATGGCTAAGTTTTATTTTCAATGTAAAATGTAGAGTGTGTTAATTAACTATTGAATATAAACTTACAAATGTTGAGTCCAGTTGTTTGAGGATAATCGGGGGGGGGGGGGGATGATTAAAGACATTTCAAAAAATGACTCTTTTTTTTTTTCTGCTCTCAAAGTAGTTCAATTTTTAATCAACATATTCTGATGTCTTCCTTGTATGTAGCCATTTACAATATTCACAATTCTAGAGGGAAAAGTGATAAGTATCACAGAAAAATATTCAAATGGGTAATAAATTTATGATGCTCTTTTAAAAGGATTTCTACAAATGAGGCAAAGGTCTTAAACAATAATCATTGATCATTAAAAGGAGATATTTAAAGGAAACATAAGCCAAACTAATGACAATATTTCCGATCACTCTATATCAGACATTTGAACATAATTCAGTTTTATACATGTGTGTATTGTGTTTTACATGGTTCCCAATACTATGAACATTATTGAAAGTATAAGAATTCTTAGCTGGCATTTTTTTTCCACTTTTTTATTTTTTAAAAGATACTTCAATTACATAAATGTTACAGAGAATATATAGGGGATTTCCATATGTCCCACCAAAAAAAGGAATCTTGAATTCTAAAGAGAAATGCTGCACTTATCAGGTGATCAGTGCCTCTCCCAAAACTCTGGGCCCACCGAATTAATAAACCTTTCCTGTCCTCCAGCTCCTCACTATTAAGGCATCTATGAAACTGAGAAAGCCCCCTTGTAAATGTGCTTCTCATTGCCTTATTTTTTGCCTTGCATTTGATTATTTTGATCTATAGTCCATAACTTATATTTGGTGTATTTTCCCACAAACCATCCTATTATTTATTAATACCAGGTCTTAGTATTGTGTATTTATTATAGTTCATGAGATAATGATCTCATATTTGTACTGTTAACCAACAGTCCATCATTCACCATGGAGTTCACTGGGTTATATTGTACCCTCCTTTGTAAAATCCATCCAAAGTGAATAAACAATAGCTTTCAGTTTCATCACAGAGTTGTGCTGTCAACAGCTCAGTTAATTTCAGAAGTACTCCAAAAAGATAACCCTATTTCCCTTATGTTCTCCCATTTTTAATCTTTAGCAAAGATATAATATATTTTTTGCCATTGTTGTAAAAATATTACAAAATTACTGTTACCTGTTGTCTATATGTTACATTAGTTGTATTTTTCCATGTATCTCAATATTCTTAACACGTTGTAATAGAGGAACATTCTTATATTTGTAATATTAATCATAATCATTATCCATCACTGAAATCACTGTTATACAGTCCCTAGATTATACTGTAACATTCTTAGACTACCCCTTTCACCCACTTTTACATTTCTAAATTAGCAGTGTTAGTTATACTCACTATAATGTGTTACTATCAATTCTATCCATTTCTATGTAATTACAGTCCATTTTATTAATTACATTCTACAAATGTTCAGTGTCAGCTCCCTCTTCTCTACCCTTATTCTCTCCCCTAGTACCTATACTTTATAGTTTAACTCTATGAGCTTACTCATCATATTTTCTTCATATTAGTGAGACACACAATGTCTAACTTACTTCACTCAACATAATGTCTTCAAGGTTCATCCATGTTGTCCTATGCATCTTGTCTTCATTTCTTCTTACAGCTGAAAGTATATACCATCATATGTATATACCACATTTTGTTATCAGTTCATTGGCTGATGGACATAGATTGATTCCATCTTTTAGCAATTGTGAATAATGCCACTATGAATATTGGTGTGCAGATGTCTGTTCATGTCCTTTATTCAGTTCTTCTGAATGTATTCTTAGAAATTGGGTAGCTGGAACATATGGCAGTTCAATATTTAGCTTCTTGAGGAACTGCCAAACTGACTTCCACAGAAGCTCCACAATTTTATATTCCCACCAACAGTGAAGAAGTATTTCTATTTCTCCAAATCCTCTCCAGAACTTATAGTTTTCTGTCTTGTTATTAATGCCCAGGTCTGTGAGGTGTGAAATGGTATATCATTGTAGTTTTGATCTGCATTTCCCTAATTGCTAATGATGTTGACCATCATTTCATTTATTTTTTGGCCATATTTATTTCTTCTTTGGAAAAATGTCTGTTCAATTATTTGCCCATTTTTAAACTAGTTTGCTTGTTATTTTCCTTTTTTACATAATAATAATCTACTTTAGATATATTTTAGATTACAGAAATGATCCATTGAAAGTATAGGGGATTCCTATTTAACATCTCCCTTGTCTCTCTCTCTCTCTCTCTTTTTAAGGTAATGGGGCTGGGGATTGAACCTGGGATCTCATGTGTGAATGTCTGCACTCAACCACTGAGCCACATGGCTTCCCTGACTTGATTTTGTCATTTGTTTGATTGTTGTTTGTTTTTGTTTATTTTCAGGAGGCACTGGGAACTAAACCTGGGACCTTCCATGTGGGAAGCAGGAGTTCAATCACTTAAATAACATCCACTCTCCTTCCATTGTCTTTTTATCATTGAGTTGTATCATCTGTTTATATAAATTTGAGATCAAACCATTGTTTTATATGTGGTTTCCAAAAACTTTCTCCCATTGAATATGCTGCCTTTTCACTTTCTGACCAAATTCATTTGAAGCACAAAAGTGCTTAATTTTGATGAAGTCCCATTTATCTTTTTTCTTTCATTACTCATCCATTACGGGTGTAAGGTTTAATAAACCAGCACACACCACAAGTTCTTGAAGATGTTTCCCTATGTTTTCTTCTAGGAGTTTTTTTTTTCACAACTATTTCTATATTGCTATCAGCCTTTATATGCTATTTGAAGAATGAAAATATAAAAACTAAACTACACAGTACAATTATCTTGATTATACCAATAAAAGTATATCATTGTATGTGACTCATATTTCACTAAAAGACACATAACCATATTCTAGGACATTTTATTGAAATCATGCTCTAAAAAGATGTTAAATAATTTTTCAAGACCCATTTTAAGAGCATATGTTTTATTACTTGAAATCCACAAAGTGAACAGATTCTAGCATAGTCTATAATCAATTTTGCTAGTATACTATAGCAATGATTCATCTATAATTTTAATGTCAAATTCTTCATTAGAATAGAATGCACAATTCAATTTTTTATTGTGACTTCCTTGGAGGAAAAGTTGGGAAAAAAACAATAATTCTTAAATGTCTCTAAACCATTTTAAAAAAATTTTCAGGGGAAAAAACAGAAATTTACCTAAGAGAAATCTAGCTGTTCTTCTGCTAAGAAGCTCTTAAATAATGTCAGGAAGAGCTACCATACCACACCAGCCAATTTCCTAATAATGACTAAAGCTGGGAAAAGCAGTTATGGTTCTACTCAGTGCTAATTTTGCAAGTCAAGGACCCAGTTCAAAAAGTGGGTAACATCTATCCTGATGAGATATGGAAACTGATCTAAACAATTCTTTTCAACAGATTAACCTGGAAATTTTCACTCTTTTAATATCTTTCATCTTTTTTGTTTCTAATCCTTTAAAAATATTTAAAAATAAATGCTACCAGCAGAGAGTGAACATACACAAAGTATTTCGCATCTCCTGGATGCTTTGGAGAAGACATTACAAACATTGATTTTGCCAGTGGTGGAGTTCAGAGAAAGGGAGAACTCTGCAGATTTCTTTTTTTATTATTTGATTAAGTAGTATTGAAAATAACACTGACAAGGTCTGCGTAACTGACAAACGTTAGTACAAATAGAAGTGGATAGATGAAGATGGAGCACGGTACCTTAGGTAAGAAACACTTCTTTAAGTATGTGTTGTGTGTGTAGAAAAGAATATATATATATATATATATATTAAGTAGATGTCACAAAGGGTGGTTATTTTCTATTTTATTAACTTTCCAATTCTCCCGAAGGTTGGGGCAAAATGGGGTTACCTTTTTCCTCTCAGGAAAGAAGTCTGCTTGGTCGAGATGCTGTAAGTGAACTAAAAGAGCCAACAGCTTGGCATAGGTAGAAAGCAACCCCCAAAGGAAAACAGAGATTTT
Source organism: Tolypeutes matacus (assembly GCA_026826555.1). Classification (NCBI taxonomy): domain Eukaryota; kingdom Metazoa; phylum Chordata; class Mammalia; order Cingulata; family Chlamyphoridae; genus Tolypeutes; species Tolypeutes matacus. Next base: position 3,515,235 of record JAKSZT010001078.1, on the reverse strand, counting down.
AGGTTCAGATGCTCCGGGGCCTGCTTGCACAGGCCAGCCACCTGCGTTAACCCTCGGGGTGCTGCAGTGGCCACAGTGTGGTGGGTCCAGCTGACGGGAACAGCTGCGGGACGCAAGAGCCCGCAGGGGAAAGTGGACCTTCCTCAAGAAGGGAGCAAACCGAGATAATAGTTTTGTCTTCAGGTCATGACCCAGGACAGGCATCAAGTCCAGTAGGGAGTGGGGACAGAGGCCCGGGAAAAGCCGCTCAAATATTCACTGAGGCAGGGTCCACCTTAACCTGTCCTCACCAACAGCGCTTGACGTCACTGCCTGGCCTAACTCCAGGGCCCTGGAGGGGCACAGGCCAGGGGTATCTTGGGAGGGGCTCCAGGTGAAGGTGCCCGTGCTTCTTGGGTGGTAGCCATCATTCTCCTGGCTCCACACTTAGGGGGAACTAGCCCACCCCACCTTGGAACAGCAGCTGTGACTCTCTAGGAGATTTATGGTACTAGTTTTATATTAAGGTCCTTGATCTAGTTTAAGTTAATTTTTGTGTAAGTTGTGAGACCAGGGTCCTTGTTCTTTGTTTTATCTATGAATACCCAGTTCTTCCAGCTCCATTTGTTGAATAGACTGTTCTGTCCCAGCTGGGTTTTTGAGATTCTTACAAAATCACTGGGCAGTAGAAGGGGGGATCTCTCTGTGAATATTGAATTAGATTCCACTGGTCAATGTGTCTACTTTTATGCCAGTACCTTGTTGCTTTTTCTAATGTAGCTAAGTCAGGAAGTAAGAGTCCTCCAACTTGGTTTTTTTAAAAGATATTTTTGACTATTCCTGTCCTCTTACTTTTCGGAATAAATTTGATAATTCACTTTGGCATTTCTGCAAAAAAAGGCTATTGGGATTTTTTTAGGATTGCATTTGAATCTGTAAATGAGTTTGGGTGGATTAGACATCTTAATGATATTTAGTTTTCCAGCCAATGCACAAGGAACGTCCTTCCAATTACTTAGATCTTCTTTTATTTCTTTTAGCAATGTTTTGTTGTTTTTTAAATGCATGTCCTTTATGTCTTTGGTTAAGTTTATTTCTAAATATTTGAGTCTTTTAGTCACTATTGTAAATGACACTATTTTTTTCTGATTCCTCCTCACATTGCTCATTAGTATGTATTGAAACACTTCTGATTTTTGTGTATCAATCTTTTATCCAACCAAATTGATGAACTTGTCTCTTGGTTCTAGTAACTTTTAGGTGAAATTTTCAGTATTTTCCATGTAGAAGATCTGAGTCTCAGCAGAGTTGCAGGCAACACCTACTCTCCAGTTCATTGAACTCACCCAGGACAACTAACAAATGGATGATGATGGACAACTACCATTCCTAAAAACAGTGAGTATCTACAACTGTCAGGAAGACAGTTCCTTTCATCTGCTCCAAAGGGATCTAAGCCCACTCTCAATTGGAAGCAGAGTAGGCAACACCATCCCAAAATCCTCAAGATTGAGGAATGAACAGAGTTATGGGGGGACTGCAACCATGGACTAACATAGACATATTCTTCTAGTAATGGACAAACTTGTAACACTGATATAAGGGCAGTGGTCATGAGAGGTTCTGAGAGGAGGGAATGGGGAAAAATAAGTGTAACATGGGACATTTTTGAGACATGGGAATTGTTCAGCAGGATAATGCACTGACAAATACAGGCCATTATATAGTTTGTCAAAACCTAAAAAACAAACAAACAAACAAAAACTCTAAGTGGAGAAATAGATGCCCCTACAATTATAGTGGGGGAGTTTAGTACACCATTATGATCATCAGACAGAACATATTGACAGAAGGTCAGTAAAGTAATAGAGACCTGGAATAATACATTAGAGGATCCAGACCAAATAGACATACATATACGGAATATTACACAAAAATCTAGCAGGGTGTACACTCTTCTCAAATGCACATGTGTCATTCTCCGGAATAGACCACAGGCTAGATCACAGAGGCCTCAACAAATTTAGAAAGATTGAAATTACACAAAGTAATTTTTCTAACTACAACAGCATGAAGCTGGAATTGAATAAGGGGCAGAGAACCAGAATACACACAAAGATATGGCTACACACTCTTAGACAATCAGGTGGTCAAGGAGGAAATTGCAAAGGAAATCAGTAACTACCTTGAATCAAATGAAAATGAGAAGACAACATATCAAAACCTATGGGTCCTGGCGTCACCGCCCCCCCCCCCCGCCGCTCCTGAGAGCCTGAAGGGGGGGACAGAGGCTGGGGAAGAGGGAGGGAGGGAGCAGGCACGGGTAGAGGGGCAGAAGCGGAAGGAGGGCTTCGCCTAAAGGCAGACACCCCCGGGTCCCCGGGCCTCTGCCCCCGGTACACCTGGGCCCCATGGGGGTGGTGGAGCATGGCAGGGGCCCACAGCAGCTCTGGAATTTATTTCACTTCGCCTAAGCTAGGGGTATGCTGTGACCCCCTTTGCTTAGGGGGAAAACCCGGATGTAAAATGAGTGAAGCTAAACTAGAATGAAGTGGGGCTGCAGCAGCCACGCTCCAGTGTGGCAGTGGCAGCGCCGGTGGCGGTGAGGGGGCTGAGCACCAAGAGGCCTAGAGGCGGCGGCGGCCAAACCCCGGTGCCCCCGTAGTGATGGGCGGGCGCAGTGCTGCAGCCCGGGTTCCAGGCAGCCCAGTCGAGACCAGAGCCCGAACTCCGAGGCCTGAGCCCAACTTCTCCCTCCTGCAGGGGCTGCAAAGGGGATCCGGAGCAGCCCCATTTCCTCCAGTGCAAACAGCAGGAGGTAAAAAAAGCCACGAGGGCAAGAGTGAGAAGAAGCAATGGGGAAATACTGCAATAGGGGAGCATGGTCCAGGCAACAGGAGAAAGATGCAACCTCAAGTCAAATGCAATATGCAATCCCCCGCCAACCCTCGGCGGCTCCCTCCCTTCACCACCTCGCCCCCTTTCCAAATAACTACCCTTGAACCACTTTATTAGCCACACTTGCTTTGGGAAAGAGGGGAGGACAGGGTCCTTTGCTCACCTTTATTTATTACTGCTCCCCCTCTCCATGTTTTTTATTCCTAAATTATTTTGTTCTAAGGAGAATGATGGCATTTACTTTTCTGCTTTGTGTAGCAGGGCAGTCTCTGGGAATCAGTCATTTATAATCCAGCGGTTTGTCATATTTTATTAGTGAAAGTATTTTATGCCTATTCTCCAAAAACTGTAACATGTGAGATCTGCAGAGACGAAAACAAAACAAAACAAAACAAAACCCAGAAGAATTCTTGTTTTGAGAGATTTCTGGGCGGGGTGGGAGAGGACAATTTTTTTTTTTTTTTTTTGAAGCCTTATTTAGATTTTTTAATTGATAGTTTTCAACTTAAAACAATATTTTTGTGGGGGTAGAATACTGTATTCTAATATACCCTGAACCGCAATAAAGAAAAAAAAAAAAAAGTCCAAAATCCCAGATTTAAAATTAAAAATAAAAAAGCCCTACTGGACCGTGATTATCACGCTGGACTTAACATAGTGTTGGCCTATGAATGTTAAATAATAAACCCCAATCTCTACTGAATACAAATGGGGGAGGGGATGGTTTTTTTTTTTAAGGCTCAGCACTTTTGTAGCATCTGCCACTACTCATTTTCCAGGCATTAATTAGCCATGCAACTCCCATAGGCTTGAAGTCCAATTTTTACAGATAAAGAGCAACAGTGGTGAGATGATTTGCCCAAAGTCAAAGCCAGTCATTGGCAGAACCAGAAATAGCTTTGGATTCTATATGTTACTAGTCACATCTTTTCTATTGAAGAATATTTCCTCAAAAAAAAAAAATAAACAGTATTTTAAAATTAAAAAAAAAAAACCTTTGTGAAACAGCAAAACTGTGCTGAAAGGGAAATTTATAGCAATAAATGCCTCAATATTTAAAAGAAGAAAGAGCTAAAAATCAAAGACCTAACTACACACCTGGAAGAACTAAAAAAAGAACAACAAACTAATCCTAAAGCAAGCAGAAAGAAGTGTCCTGTCCAGCGGGACGATCAACGGAAACCTGGAGAGGGGGAGCCGGAATGGGATGGGACAAGAGACGTGAGAGAGTGGAGACAAGACAGGAGTCTGATCAAGTCTCATTTATTGGGGTGGAGTCGTGGGTATGTATGTTGTTTGAGGAAGCCTCCTGATTGGGCGCTCCTGCTACATGGAGTTCCCTGATTGGTTGGGCGCTCCTACTATATGGAGTCCCCTGATTGGGCAGCCCTCCTACTATGTGGAGTCCCCTGATTGGGCAGCCCTCCTACTATGTGGAGTCCCCTGATTGGGCACTCCCACCTCTGGCAGGAAACCACCGCCCAGTACTGGCTGCTTAAAGAAGAAGCACAGATTGAGAAATAGGAACTTAGCTGGATAGTTGCACAAAATGGTGTTAGCACACAAGATGGCCATAATAATACCGGTGCCAGGGACAGCTTCCCACAAAGAAGAAATAACAAAGATTAGAGTAGAATTAAATGAAATTTAGTATTACAAAACACTAGAAAAAAATTAACAAAACCAAAGCTGGTTCATTGAGAAGATTAATAAAATTGGCAAACCCTTAGCTAGACTAAAAAAGAAAAAAAGAAAAGATGCAAAGAAATAAAATAAAAATGACAGTGGTTATCACCACTGACCCCACAGAAATAGGGTATCATAAGAGGATACATTGAAAAATTGTATCCCAACAAGATGGATAACTTCTATGAAATGGATAAATTTCTAGAAACACACAAGTAACCTACACTGAAGAAAGAAGAAATTGATGAACTCAACACAAGAATCACAAGTATTGAGATTAAATTAGTCATCAAAAGCCTCCCAAATCAGAAAATGCCAGGACCAGATGGGTTCACAGGTGAATTCTACCAATCAATTGGGAAAGAACTACCACCAATCCTTCTTAAACTCTTCCACAAAATAGAAGTGGAGGGAACACTGCCTAACTTATTCTATGATGCCAGCATCACCCTAATACCAAAGCCAAATAAAGATGCGACAAGAAAAGAAAACTACAGGCCAATCTCTATAATGAACCTGGATGCTAAAATCCTCAACAAAATACTTGCTAATTGTATTCAGCAATATATCAAATGAATTATACACCATGATCAAGTGGGTTTCATCCTTTGTATGTGCATTAGTCAGCCAAAGGGGTGGTGATGCAAAATTCCAGAAATTTGTTGGCTTTTATAAAGGGAATTTATTTGGGGTAGAAGCTTACTGTTACCAGGCCATAATGAGTAAGTTACTTCCCTCACCAAGGTCTGTTGCCATGTGTTGAACAAGATGGCTGCTGGTCTCTGAGAGGGTTCAGCCTTCCTCTTCCTCCTAAGGCTCTGTGGTCCCACCTTCTTTGATCTCAGCTGTAGGCTAGCAGAAGGCTCATCTCTCTTTGTGGGGCTCATTTTTTCTCTCAGCTTTCTCAGCTGTTCAGGGCTCTGGTCTTTTCAGCTGCAAACTATTAGGTGAATGATTAGGCTCTCTTCCCCAGAATCCAGCATCCAAAACCAAACTGTGTTCTTCTCCATGTATTTACTTCCCTGTCTTTGATTGAGCGTTCATTTATATAGCCCTCAAAGGGGGGGGGGGACACACGACACAGAGACTCAAACCAAGATGCCCTAATGTGATCAAATAAAAGCCCTAATCTTGATTTAATAAAGTAAAAATGAAACCTCTGAATCTAATACAATCTAATATGCCCAGAGGGACAGACCAGTTTACAAACACAATCCAATACATATTGTTGAAATTCATAAACAATACCAAACTGCCACAGTATGCAAGGATGGTTCAACATAAGAAAATCAATCAATGTAATACACCAAATTAACAGATTAAAGAAAAACTTACATGATCATCTCTATTGATGCAAAAAAAGCATTTGACAAAATACAATATCTTTTCTTGATTAAAAAAAACTCTTGAAAATATAGGGATAGAAGGTAACTTCCTCAACATGATAAAAAGTATTTATGAAAAACCCACAGCTGACATCATATACAATGATGAAATGCCAAAGCCTTTCCCTCTAAGATCTGGAATAAGACCAGGATATCCAATGTCACAACTCTTATTTAACATTGTGTTAGAAGTACTTGCTAGAGCATTTAGGTAAGAAAAATAAATAAAAGGCATCCAAATTGGAAAAGAACAAGTAAAAATTTCAATATTTGCAGCTGACCTGATCCTATATGTAGAAAGTCCTGAAAAATCTACAAAAAAGCTTCTAGAGCTGATAAATGACTTCAGTAAAGTGGCAGGATATAAGATCAATATGCAAAAATCAGTAGCATTTCTGTACAGTAATAATGAACAATATGAGGAGGAAATCAAGGAAAAAAATTCACTTACAAGAGCAACTAAAAGAATCAAATATCTAGGAATAAACTTAACTAAAGATGTAAAGGACTTGTACACAGAAAACTACACAACATTGTTAAAAGAATCAAAGACCTAAATAAATGGAAGAATATTCCATGTTCATGGATTGGACGACTAAACATCATTAGGATGTCTTTCCTACCCAACTGATTTAGAGACTTAATGCAATCCCAATAAAAATTGCCACAGCATTTTTTTTTAAAGATTTATTTTTATTTATTTATCCCCCCCACCCCTTGCTGCTTGTGTTCACTGTCAGCTTTCTGTGTCCATTTGCTGTGCATTTTCCTGTGTTTGCTTGTCTCCTTTTGTTGTGTCATCTTGCTGTGCTAGCTCTCTGTGGGGGCGCAGGCCATCAGCTCTCCATGAGTGCCAGCTTCCCTCACCAGGAGGCCCTGGGAATCAAACCTGGGGCCTCCCATATGGTAGACAGGAGCCCAATTTCTTGAGCCACATCTGCTTCCCACAACAGCATTTTTTAAATAAAGGTTTTCATGCATACTTGCTTTCCAGTTTTCTAAAAGATTGATAAAGGAATGAAGACAGATCACTCACGTGGATCCACTCATAGGTAAATCTACAGCTGTGGAGCCAGAGTGCTGCCTCTTACTGGTTGCCTCCTGTGGGACCCAGTTGAGCCTTTCTGGCATCCCAATGATGTGCATGCACTGGGCTGTGGTTTACAGTCTGGAGCAAGTACAGTTGCTTGGATTGACTCCTTCAAAGAAAAAGACCACCTTAATCTTTTTTCCCCCAGACATGACCAATTTATTCAGAGAATTCACATTTCAGTATGGCAAAGTATATCCAGGGGCAGAGAGTTTAGGATAATCATTTCACTGGATGCAATCACATTTGCTAGAGCTAAGTAGTCGTAGGTATCTGAATAAAAGAAGGGAAAATTTCTTTAAATGATTTATTGGGGACACTGAGAGATAATCATAATTGAAATATTTGCAGAAGAAACCAAAGAAACAGCCAGCTTACACAAGTAAGGCCTGAAACATGCTAGTGCTAGTAGTAACATTTTAGTCAATTTAATTCAACACCCATTAAGCACCTTATTTGTGCAAGACACTGGGCTAGGTGCTGGGGTTGAGGTGGAAATACAAAATCAACAAGATGCAATCCCTGTCCTTAAGAAGTTTACATTAGTAATGGAATTTATCAAAATGACTGCTATAAGTTAGGTACTACAAACTGCTCCAAAAACAGGGAGAAGGTTTACATCCTGGTAGATGTTAAAATTGGGACCCGCTTACATTGGGCAGTATGGGTGACAGGCAGGTCAGGAGCATGAGTAAGCAAAACTGGTGTCTAGGACTGTGTTGGGAACAGGAAACACTCTTAAGAGGAAGGGATGTTCAAAGGAAAAGTATTTATTCATTTTATTCCCTCTCATTTGGTTACTGTATGAATCTCCACCTGCTATGACAATATACCATGAACATTTGGACAAATTTATATCTTTTCATTAATTTTTGAAATTCTCCAAAAATCCTACACCAAGGGACATGAGGCCCAACCTAAAATAAAATGGAACTATTTTTTGGGGATCAATGCATTCAACAGATATTATGATGCACTTTCTTCCATTGGAAGGTATCAAAATGTTTGCCCAAGCTGGTGCTAGTAATATTGGGGCCTCTTGCTTACCTTCAATGCTCTCATAAGTTTAGTTCCTTTATTTAGGGTTATCTGATTTGGGGGTGGGGGATTATTTTTCCAAATATATCAAATTTGAATAATGAGCTTGTTTTCAGATAATTTTGAGTACTAGAGAAGCAAGCACGTTAGACTTCACATCCCAAAATATGGAGAAATAGATAATAAAATGGGGGGGGGGCAGTAAAATGCAGTGGGTCAGTAATTCCCTTGGGAAAATTAGTTGCCAAACCTTTGAGACTTAGGGAACAAACATAGAGCTGAATTTGGAAAATGTGGCCCATCTGAGGAATCAGGCACTGAAATTGTATGTAATCAATGTACACAGGAGACTCTTGCCTCATATTTAATATTGAAATGCTATTCCCCAGGGTCTATATATTGTCTATATTTATGAATGTATACATTATTTATTTATTTATTTATTTTTGTTCTTTGTTGATAGGTTACGATTGGGGGGAACATTTCTTATGTAGTTAGTAGAACTTTATTTCTGGTTGACAAAACATTAAGCCTCATTGAACACAGTTAAGTATTCTTGCTGTCCAAGCCCTGGATTGACCTTTACTTGAGCCCCACTTAGAATTCATGACAGGTGCACTTTTTTTTAGGAGGTACCAGGGTTTGAACCCAGGAACCCAGGACCTCATACATGGAAGCAGGTGCTCAACCACTTGAGCTACATCTGCTCGCTGGTTGTATAGGCATTTAAAACACAGTTGAGGCTGCAATCCCGATGGGGGGGCCCTTTGGCCAGCGCGGGGGCAGAAAGTGCTAAGACTCCACACGCCCCCAGGTAGCCAGCGAGGGGCCAAGGCTGACCCAGGGAAGAGCGGCCGGCGTCGGGGTCGTGGCACCTGCAGCTGCGCGGGGACCGCTTCTCCGCAGACTCGGCCGGGTCCTCTCTATAGCCAGTAGGTCAGGAAATTCTTCTCTGGGAAAACTGACCAGCCCAAAGGAAAGACCTACAGATAAAGACAGGTGCTTGTACCTCAACAAAGTCCCACATCATCCCTCAGTGATATTTACTAGTTGGCAACTCCATCATTGCATAGAGCCATTTATTGCCATTTTAGGGCTTCATTATTAAATATGAGCAGAAAACTCAGTCAAGAGACATGGGGGACAGTTTATAGCATGGTAGAAACTGAAATCAGAGAAGCTTGGAGGAAACAGGCAATACAGGGAGAAGAAAGTTAACAACCAGAGATAAGAGAAGAAATGGTCAACTGTGAAACATTTGGAGAACCAAAAATGGCTCTTGAAGATTAAATATATAACAGCAGAAATAAAAAAAGGTGAAAGGAAGTTGAGGTAGTTTCCCAGAAAGAAAGAAAAAAGAGATGGAAAATAGGAGAAAAAAAATAAGATAAAGGATACATAGAAAACACAAAATAAGATGGTAGCAATGAACCCCAAAATATGTCTGTAATCACAATAACTGCAAATAGACTAAACTTTTAATAAAAAGTGTCAAACTGGATAAAAAGTAAAATGCAGATTGTGAAAACATCCTGAAAACATAAGTATAAAATGAAAAATGAATTAAACGATGGAAAAAGATATTAAAGACTTATTACCATAACATCAAAAGAAAATGACTATAGTATCAGAAAGGATTTAAGAACTTACATATGAATTAAAACACTTGTGGAAAGTGTAACATTAAAGCTGACAGGAAAAAATGTAAAAGAATTGTTATCATTTTGGATTAAGGAAGGACTTCTTAAATAAGACATAAAGACTAAAAACCATAAAGGAAATAGATGAACTTGAAGTTAAGAACTTCTGTTTTTAGGATTAAATGAGATAAATGTGCCTGGGTAGGATTTTTTAAAGTAATGTTTCCATATTTTGTTGGTCTGTCTTTTGATATTTTACTTATTTGATGTTGAAATAAGGTTTTTCTAAAAGTTTTTTTCAGCATTTGTAAAGCATACACTTGACAAATATACTGTAAAAAGATTTTGGTTTTAATCCTGATTTGGATTGGATTTTTTATTTGTAAAAGATGGCAATATTGACAAACTATTGGATTTCAGAAGACTTTCCTGAGCTCACTGTGCCACTAACGTAATTGGGTAATATTTCTTCATCTCTTAAAATGAAATGGGGATTCCTGAAACCCTTCCAGAATTAATTTTTTAATGATGATTTATTCTATTTCTTATGCTAAAAGAGTTAGAAAGTATAGAATAAAGATTTAATCTTTAGGGACATCTATCTGTGCGGATCAGCGGCGTGGACCGAACGGTGGAGATTCGTGAGTTTTGAGGCTGCCAGTGGAGGTTGGCACAGGTGGCTGATTCCCGCGGTTAGGGAAAAAAAAATAAAATTAAATAAAACAGCCATTTGGAGCCGCGGGTGGGGTGAAAAAGTTTTATTTTCTGGGGATCTGGCTGCCTGGCGCCCCTTGGACCTTGTGTGAACAGAGCAAACGAGCTAATCAGCACCTGGTGAACCAGAGGGGGGATTCTGGTCGGGAAATGCAGCTGATTTCCCTAGCCACCCAGGGACAAGACCCGGGCCGCTGCGGAGCCAGGAGGAAGGGACACTTCACAAAAAAGGGAGGGTTCTGTTGGAAGACAGGGAAGGGTATTTTATATTTTTAGATATCGATCTGGCTGCCTGCACCACCACATAGCTTTGGGGAGCAGATAAGCCGACCTGAAGCAGCATTAGGCTGAGAGCAGACGTGAATCTGCACTCAAACTGATTTACTGAGCAGCCCGGTGACACTCGAGCTTGGCGCCAGAAGGGGCAGAATCCCCCGTCTTTAGCAATCCTCACTGACTAACATCAGAGCTTCAGCTAACCTGGGGAGTCTGGAAAGTGGGACGTGCTTGAATAATTTCCACGGGCCCAACTAGGGTCCCTTCCGTAAGGGGGTTGATCTAGAGGAGGAATTATTTTGGGTCCTGCATTTGGCTAAAAAAATAAAAATTAAAAAAAAAAAAAAAAAAGTGAGGTCACCTCAACAAATGAAAAATAAATTCTTTTTAATTTAGTTTAATAGCTAAAAGCTGCTTCAGGACCTGCATATAGAACCCTGTGGGGAAATTCATTGATAAACACAAGTAGGCAGGAAGGATCCACGTGGACCCTAGGGGAATCATTGACCCCCCTTAGCTCTGTTTGACTGCTTGCCTCTGTGGATCTTTGGTTTCTTTCTGTTACTTTCTGGTCTATTGCAATTATTTCCTTTTTCCTCCCCCCTTCCTTTTTCCTTCTATTTTTTTTTTTTAAATAGGTGCTGCCAGCTTGTCGCTTCTTTGCTGGGCTTCTTGTTCAGTAATTTCCCACTCGCTGTATATATTGATTCTGTATTGCAAACTATTGCTTATCCTTCCTGCATCTTTCTGCCTTCTGTTTTCTGTTGTGGCTCTTAGAGACAACATTTTTTCATAGGCCCACAACTTAAGGGTGTCAATTTCTATCCCATCTATTTTGTTTTCTTCTTCTTCTTTTTTCTTTTTTTTTTATTAGTATTAACTTTTTCCTTTCTGACCTTTCTTTACTATTTCTCTCCCTCCTCATAATTCTAGCCTTCTAAATCACTATATATATATTCCTCCATTTGTTTTCCCAGGCCATTGTAGGAACTCCATATTTTTTCCTAGTACTCTACACTGCCTACACAAGTTAAATATTCATCTCATTAAGTCTCATTTTGCCCCTCTTCTAACTTCTATCAATATTTCTATTATCCTTCCGCCTTCCTTACATCCTTTGATTCCTCTGGCCCTAACATTTTGCCTTCAAGGGAACATAGAAAGAAGCAAGAAAATAAAATAAGAAAAAAAACTGCCAAAGAGAAAACTTAACTCAGACGCAGAACCAACAGCTAAATAAAATTCTAGAGCATAGAGAAAAGCTAATCAACTGAACAAACCCATCAAGATAATATGATGACCAGAGGGCAACAGAAAAATACAAATGACTCTGAGAAACTGGAAAACATGGACCAGTCCAATGCACAGAATAAAAACCAGGAAGCAATGCAGAACATCGAACAACTAATCAAAGCTATCCAAACAAATATCATGGACCAACTTAAAGAACTGAAGGAAGAGATTAAGGATATAAAGAAGACACTGGGAGAACATATTGAAGAAATAGCTAACACACCTAAAAAGGTAATGGATATGATGGCGAACAAAGGCACAAGTCAAGAAATGAAAAAGACGCTGGACTCACATGGCAGCAGAATTGAACAGGCAGAGGAAAGAATTAGTGATATGGAAGACAATACAGTTGAAATCAAAGATATTGTAGAAAAGATAGACAAAAAGATAGAAAAAATCCAGTATGGTCTCAGGGAATTAACCGATAATGCAAGACGCACAAACATATGCATTATGGGCATCCCAGAAAGAGAAGAGAAGGGAAAGGGAATAGAAGGAGTGTTGAAGGAAGTTATGGCTGAAAACTTCCCAACTCTATTGAGAGAGATGGATGTGCAGATCCAGGAAGCACAGCGCACCCCAAATAATATAAATCCCAACAGGCCAACTCCAAGACATATACTTGTCAAATTGTACAATGCTCAAGACAAAGAGAAAATACTCAAGGCAGCAAGAGAAAAGAGAACCATCACATACAAGGGAAGCACAATAAGATTAAGTGCTGATTTCTCAGCTGAAACCATGGAAGCAAGAAGACAGTGGTATGACATAGTCAAAACATTAAAGAAAAAAAATTTCAGCCACGAATTCTCTATCCAGCAAAATTGGCATTCAAAAATGATGGAGAGTTCAAAATATTCACAGATAAACAGAATTTAAGAGAGTATGTCAAGAAGAAACCAGCACTTCAAGAAATACTAAAGGAATCTCTACAAGTTGAAAGGAAAAAATAAAGGAGAGAGGGTTGGAGGAGAGTTTAAAAACAACTGAAAAGTCAAAAAGAGAAAAAAAACAACATATGACTTACATTAACCAAAATAAAAAATGACTGAAGTAAGAAATTCGTTACGAGTAATAACACTGAATGTTAATGGATTAAATTCACCAATCAAAAGACACAGATTGGCAGAATGGATAAGAAAATATGATCCATCTATATGCTGTCTACAAGAAACCCACCTTCGACCCAGGAATTCAAGGAGGCTGAAAGTGAATGCTGGAAAACCATTTTACAAGCTAACAATAGCCAAAAAAGGGCAGGAGTAGCTATTCTAATATCAGACAAAATAGACTTTAAATGCAAAACTATTGTAAGAGACAAAGATAGACACTACATATTAGTAAAAGGAGTAATCTCTCAAGAAGAGAGAACAATCATCAATATTTATGCACCTAATCGAGGTGCCTCAAAATACGTGCGGCAAACTCTGGAAAAACTAAGAGGAGAAATAAATTCCTCTACAATTATAGCAGGGGACTTCAACTAACCACTATCATCATTAGACAGAACATCTAGGCAGAGAATCAATAAAGAAACTAAGGCACTCAACAATACATTAGAAGATTTGGACTTAGTAGACATATACAGAACACTACACCCAAATACAGCAGGATTCTTCTCCAGTGCACATGGAACATACTCCAAAATAGACCACATGCTAGGCCACAAAACAACACTCAATGAATTCAGAAAGATTGAGATTATACAAAGTAATTTCTCTGACCAAAACGAAATGAAGTTGGAAATCACTAAGGGCCAGAGAAACAGGTTAGGCACAAGGATATGGAAGTTAAACAACACACTCTTAGACAAACAGTGGGTCAAAGAGGAAATTTCAAAAGAAATCAGTAACTACCTTCAAACTAATGAAAACAACAACACAACATATCAAAACCTATGGGATGCAGCGAAAGCAGTCCTGAGAGGGAAGTTCATAGCCATAAATTCATATATTAAAAAAGAAGAAAGAGCTAAAATTGAAGACCTAACTGCACACTTGGAGGAATTGGTAAAACAACAACAAACTAAAACTAAAGGAAGTAGAAAGCAGGAAATAACCAAGATTAGAGCAGAACTAAATGAAATAGAGAAGAAGAAAGCATTGGAAACAATAAACAAAACCAAAAGCTGATTCTTCGAGAATATCAATAAAATTGACAAACCCTTAGGCATACTAACAAAGAAAAAGAGAGAACAGATGCAAATACATAAAATAAGGAATGAGCAAGGTGATATCACTACTGACCCCACAGAAATAAAGAGTATCATAAGAGGATACTTTGAAAAATTATATGCCAACAAGAATGACAATTTAGAGGAAATGGACAAGTTTCTAGAAACCCACAAACAGCCGACATTGATGAAAGAAGAAATAGATGAACTCAACAGCCCAATTACAAGTAAAGAGATAGACTCAGTCATTAAAAACCTCCCAACTAAAAAGAGTCCAGGACCAGATGGCTTCACAGCTGAATTCTACCAAACATTCCGGAAAGAGCTAACACCAATTCTATTTAAGCTCTTCCAAAAAATAGAAGTAGGAGGAATATTACCTAACTCATTCTATGATGCCAACATTACCTTAATACCAAAACCAAATAAAGATACCAAAAGAAAGGAAAATTACAGACCAATTTCTCTAATGAACCAAGATGCTAAAATCCTTAACAAAAATACTTGCTAATCGCATTCAACAACATATCAAAAGGATTATACACCATGACCAAGTGGGTTTCATCCCAGGTATGCAAGGATGGTTCAATATAAGAAAATCAATCAATGTAATGCACCACATAAACAAACTGAAAGAAAAAAATCACATGATCATCTCTATAGATGCAGAAAAAGCATTCGACAAAATACAGCATTCTTTCCTCTTAAAAACACTCCAAAAGATAGGAATAGATGGAAACTTTCTGAAAATGATAAAGGGTATATATGAAAAACCCAAAGCTAACATCATTTTCAACGGTGAAATCCTAAAAGCCTTCCCTCTGAGATCGGGAACAAGACAAGGATGTCCAGTATCACCACTTCTATTTAATATGATCTTAGAAGTGCTTGCACGAGCACTGAGACAAGAAAAGGACATAAAAGGCATCCAGATTGGAAAAGAAGAAGTAAAAATTTCATTATTTGCAGATGACATGATCCTATACATAGAAAGCCCTGAGAAATCTACAACAAGGCTTATAGAACGTATAAAGGAGTTCAGTAATGTTGCAGGCAATAAGATCAACGCTCAAAAATCAGTAGCATTTCTGTACACCATTAACCAGCAAACTGAGGAGGAAATCAGGAAAAAAAATACCATTTACAATAGTAAATAAAAGAATCAAATACCTAGGAATAAATTTAACTAAAGATGTAAAGGACTTATATACAGAAAACTACACAAGACTGTTAAAGGAAATCAAAGAAGACTTAAATAAATGGAAAAATATTCCCTCTTCATGGATGGGAAGACTAAACATCATCAAGATGTCTATCCTACCCAAACTAATCTACAGATTTAATGCAATCCCAATAAAATCAACACTATATTTTTTAAGGAACTGGAAAAACTAACCACAAAATATATTTGGAGAGGCAAGAAGCCCCAAATTGCCAATGATATATTGAAAAAGAAAAATGAAATTGTAGGTATCACATTACCTGACTTTAAAACATACTACATAGCTACAGTGATCAAAACTCCATGGTATGGCACAAGGATAGACCTACTCTCCAATGGAACCGGATTGAGAGTTCTGATATAGATCCTCGCATATACAGTCATCTGATATTTGACAAGGCCACGAAGCCCACTCAGTTGGGAGAGAGTGCCCTCTTTAACAAGTGGTGATTGGAGAACTGGATATCAATATCCAAAAGAATGAGAGAAGAATACCATCTGAAACCTTATACAAAAATCAACTCAAGATGGATCAAAGATCTAAATATAAAAGCCAAAACCATAAAGACCTTGGAAGATAATGTAGGGAAGCATCTACAGGACCTTGTAATAGGAAATGGTTTCATGAACTTCACAGCCAAAGCACGAGCAGCAAGAGAAAAAATTGATAAATGGGATCTCCTCAAAATTAAAAACTTCTGCACCTCTAGGATGTTATTAAGAAAATAAAAAGGCAGCCTACCCAATGGGAAAAAATGTTCGGCAACCATATATCTGATAGGAGCCTAATATCCTGCGTATATAAAGAAATCTTACACCTCGAAAATAAAAGGACAAACAACCTATTTAAAAAATGGGCAAGTGACCTAAAAAGACACTTCTCCAAGGAAGAAATACAAATGGCTAAAAAGCACATGAAGAAATGCTCAACATCACTTGCTATCAGAGAAATGCAAATGAAAACTACAATGAGATACCATCTTACACCCATCAGAATGGCAGCTATTAAAAAAACAGGAGACACTAAATGTTGGAGAGGATTTGGAGGAATAGGAACCCTCATCCATTGCTGGTGGGACTGTGGTTTGTTCTAGCCACTGTGGAGGACAGTTTGGCTGTTCCTCAGAAAACTAGCAATAGATCTTCCGTATGATCCAGCAATTCCACTGCTGGGTATATACCCAGAAGAACTGAAAACAAAAATAGAAACAGATATATGCACACCAATGTTCATAGCGGCATTGTTCACCATTGCCAAAAGTTGGAATCAGCCACGGTGCCCATCTACAGACGAATGGATAAGCAAAATGTGGTACATCCATATAATGGAATATTACTTAGCTGTAAGAAGGAACAAAGTGTTAACACACGGAATAATGTGGATGAATCTTGAAGACCTTATGTTGAGTGAAGCAAGCCAGGCACTGAAGGATGAACAGTATATGACCTCACTGATCTGAACTGAGGAAAGTGAGCAGTCAAAAGTGAGAACCATTGTCTGAAAGATAGGTTAACAAAGGAGAGTAAGAGAAGAGCAGGCTTTGAGCCATCACCCATATGGACATAATCTATGGTAAAGGGATAGAGTGCGGTTGCATGTTGGGGGATGGGGCAGATGAGTGGTGGTGTTCCTGGGTTTGGTGGTGTAGCACTAGGGGGTAGGTGGATTAGGAAGGGCTGGTTCAAATCCCCAGGGCATGTAACTGTGAATCTTGACATTCCATGGGTTGGGAGGGGGGGGTATCTCGGGCCCTGGGGGGCTGGGGAGAAGGGAAAAGTCAATATCTAATGGGTTGTTTGGTGTTCATGGCTAAGGTTTTTCATTACCTTACAGTAATGGACACAGGACATGGTAAATATCATCAAAATTATTAAACTGTATCATCTAAATTGTAAACTATACTGTAAATCACTGACAATGTTTAGTTGCTATATTTTGCTATCTTCTTAACAGTTATAATAATGCTAACAACCAAAAAAAAAAGGGGGGGGGAGTTAATATTGGGTGGGGAAGGGGGTGTGGTTTGGTATCTGGAAGTCTTCGGCACTCCGTGTGTGACTTTGCTGTGACCTAAAACTTCTTTGAAAATTAAATGAAAAATTGGGAGACAATGGGGATTGAGAGGAGGAAGGTGTCATGGCCCACCAGACATCCGATAACACAGTGATAAAGGGAAGGAGAAAAAGGAAAAAAGAAAAGAGAAAGGAAAAAAAATGAATACATATATATATATATATATATATATTTAAAGGCATTTCCTTTGCTTTTTTGCCCATTTTTTGAATGTCCCAATCCACTAATTATATATATATATATATATGTATATATATATAGGCTCACTAATTATATTTTATTTTGTTTTGTTCTTTGTTTGATTATTTGTTTTTTTTCCTTCTCTCTCTCTCTCTTTTTTTTTTCCCCCCTGAGTTTCCTTATGTTTGTCTCTTGCATGTAAGCTTATCACACTTGTTTCTTTTTCCTAGTAAGTGTATTTGATTATTTTATGGACTAAATGTTCATGGAAGATTTGGATCACAGAAGGGTTACAATGGGTACTGTGGGGGATTATTGGGGGGTTGTCTGGGGGGGCGTTTCGTGGGGATTGGTTCATCCGAATATACATGAAAGATATACAAAATCATTCAAAGGATTGGGGGATGGGGCATGGTCACTATGGGTGGATAATCACACAATAAATGAGGGAATCTGAATTCCTAGCCTGGAGAGCTCCGCCACAGTCTCCAAGGGAGCAGCAATAGTCCTCTGAGTGTAGGGACAGTGCCTGTCTAAATAGGATGACTCACTGATGTTTTTTTTTTTATTGATGACTACCCTTGTGAGTCTTTGCTCTTGTAAATGAGACTTAGCCTGCAGTTGTGGGGTGCCTAAGGGTTGCCACCTGAGGGCCTCCTTGTTTCTCAAATGTGGCCTCTCTCTAAGCCAAACTCAGCATATGATTGCATTACCTTCCCCCCAACGTGGGACATGACTCTCGGGGATGAGCCTCCCTGGCAACGAGGGATTAATACCAAGTGCCAACTGGCAACACAACTGGAAAAAGACCTTGAATTAAAGGGGGAAAAGGTAAAGACAAATGATTTCAAGTGGCTAAGAGACTTCAAACAGAGTCAGGAGGTCATCCCAGAGGTAACTCTTACGCACACCTCAGTAGGAGCTCATAGAACATCTAAGTGCCTATCACCCCACTCAGAGGGGTTCCTGAGAGCTCCGGAGACACCCTGGTCCTATATAAGGGGGGATAGTCCCAGAGACTGATGCCGTATCAGTGGGTTCTATTTTGGAATCTGTGCTCCTGAGAGACAGAATTAGACTCAAATAAGTCCTCCGTGCACATGGTTCACCAGTCCCTTCTATTCAAACCTATATGTGATGCTGGAGTTTTTAGGTATACTTCCAGAGACTGGAGCCTCCCACCCACCTATGTGCCAGGTGTGCATGAAGTCTAGTTGGAGCTGCAACTCCTACCCTACAGCTCAATGGACTCATCCAAGTCACCTGGTGAGGAGACAACGATGGGCAATGGCCATCCCAGGGAATGGAGAGGGCCTGCATCTGCAGGCAGGATCATCCCACCCACCATATCCATGGGATATAAGCCCTCTCTCACTTGGAGTTGGAGTGGACATCATCCCAGTCCCCTCAGGATTGGGGGAAGGACTATGGACTAGTGTGGACTTGATGGTATTCTCTTGTTCACATATGGTGATTTTAGCAATGCAAGAATTCATAACAATGAGGCGGAGCCAGTGGCCACTTGACACTTTTCGGGTAGGGAGGGGATGAGCAGTTGAAATACAGGGGCTTCTTTGGGAGTTGGAGGTTGTCCTGAATACTGTTGTGGCAACAGATGTAGGCCATTTTAAACCAGCACACACCACTCAGAACTGAGTGGGAGAGAGTGTGTTCTACAGTGTGAACTGTGGTCTATGGTTGGTGGCAAGGCTCCAGGATGTGTATGTTCATTGACGGTGGTGGGCCACACTTGTGGGAGATGTTTGTGTGGGATGTGGTGGGAGGTGTGGGAGGTGGGCAACATGGGAATCCCAGTGGGTTCTGTGTAATATTTTGGGTAATCTAAGCACCTCTTAAAATATATGTATATATATATATAAATAACATTTTTGTAAGCAAATACACATATATGCATATATATTTATATATCATTTTGCAAATGTTTGTATGTATTGTGAGAATTTTGATTTTTACCCACAATAAAAATAAATTAAAAAAAATAAATAAATAAAAAGATTTAATCTTTAAATTATAGAAAATGTTAACCATAGTATTTATTAAGCCTAAGAAGTTGTTTCAATTATAAATGAGAAATTTCAGGTAATTTCCTAATAGTTCAATATTTTGTTGATGTGATTATTCATTTATTTTCATAGAATTGTTTTCTGTGCCACCTCAGATTTTTAAAACATGAGGAGGAAGAATACAAAACTGGCATACCATCAGCTAAAATAGCAGAAGAGGAAACATTGACATATGAAATGATAGATGAAACAACTTTGAAGTCAGAGAAAACAGAAGTAATCCATCAGTATCAATATCCAGGCATGTGGATTCATGTGATGTTTTTTTAATGGAGGTGGGAAAAGTTTTTCATAGCATTAAATCAGGAAAATAAGTGAAATATACTATTGGAGTCCACTTTTAAAATATAATTTTATTAGGGGATGGATGTGGCTCAAATGGTTGGGCATCTGTATCGCACATGGAGGGACCTGGGTTCGCTCCCCGGGACCTCCCGGTAAAAAAAAAAAAAAATATATATATATATATATATATATATATATATATATATATATATAATTTTTTTAGCTGTAGTTATTAGCAATGTCTTCAAATGCCAAGCTTGCCCTATAAAGGGAACATAAGCTTAATATTGATGATAACATGACAACAGTGATATCACTACTGCCACCAAGAATATCTGATCTTTTTATAGCAATTTACAGTTCACATCACTCTTTCATGTACATCTCATCTTTTTGTGTGGTGAGTCAACAGTCCCCGTGTCTTCTGGCTGTGTTACTCCCTTCTTTGTTGCTCTTATCTACCAGTGTCCACATACTTCTATTTTTAAGTCTATTTTCCTTCTCCCTCTTTCAAATTCTACCATTTCCAGTATTTTAATTTTTTGACCACTACTTCATTTTTTAATCCATCTCTTTTCCACCCTTACTTTTATAAGGGTTACTCTTTGTTCTCCCTTCTCGTCTTCGCTTCTTTCCAGATTGATGACTCTGTTACCAATATCTTCAGCTCATTTTTTGTTTGTTTCTTCTACATATAGATTGGCAAAATGCTAACTCAATCTACTTGTTGGTTTTCTTTGCTATACATCTTGGATAGGTAAGCCTTTTTGCAGAAAACTTGCACAATCATGTTGATTGGTTCTTTTCCTAATTCGTCGTTTCCATTATCAGTGTTGCTTGTTGTGCCTTTGCTTTCCCCTTCCCATTACTCATAATATCTATTTAGATCTTCACAATTTAACATCAAGCCCCTCTTAGTTTATTGGTCCTCCAAATGTGCTCTTCTGGAAACATCTAAAATCGAGCTCCACGGTCCTGTCTACAGTGCTTGTCTTGGGGAGTAACTGCTTCCTTTTGCTTCTGGAGCTTCTCCGTCATGTCCTGAGGAACCTGGGGTCCATCAGTTCTGGTCTCTCCTTTCTTCCTTTCTAATGATTCTTTTCTGTCAGCACATAAACAGGCTACATGCTTAAGGCTTACCCATCTTAAACAAAATGAAGGAACCCAGAAATATCTTAAGCCCTGTGTTCCTTCCCTCAATCCCATTATATTATCAGGCTTATTGAAAGAGTAGACTAGACTACCTACCTCCACTTCCTTAACTTCCAATTCACTCCTCATCCTGGATTCTTTCTCCATGGCTCCACTGATAAGATTCTTTACAATGTCACCAAATACCTCCCCATGGCTAAATACTTCTAAATAAATTATAAATAAAATATTGTTTTTTACTGAAGAAATGTTCAATATTTTACTCTTTTGACCACTTATTTCCTTTCTTTTCCCATGATTTTGGGGTAAACAACTCTCCTTGGTTTCTATTTTTTAGTCTCTTTTATGGGTTTTTACTTGTGTTTACTCTTTAAATGTTGTTTCTCAGATCTTTCTGCGTGTTCTAAATTAGTGTTCCCTTTCTTTTCTGGACTAGACCTACTTGATTATTTTTAATAACAATTTAAAAACCCCCACATTCCCCTATTAAATACATACCCTGAACAAACAATATTTAGGTCATGCCTGCATTGCTTTCACCCTCTGCCTGAAGACTGGTAACTTTGATTTCCTGAAGGGGCCTGAACTCTTGAACTTCTGTTCTTCATTGGGTCTGAATATTTAACCTGATTGATTAAAACAGGATGAAGTGCCTTGGCTTTTTAGCTAGATGTCTGTTGGCCAGACAAAATATCACTTCTTGCAAAGTGAAAAGTGGAAGGAGTACTCTGATACCTCTAATTTTATTTAATGTGGGAGAAGTTTGAGTACATCTAAATGCTATTTGGATATTCACAAAGGAATATGTAGTAGTGCGAGCATGAGGAGATGGGATCTAATCAAAAGGTGTAAAGGATTGGCCTTGAATGGGAAGAGGAACAGATACCTCCTTTATTAAGTTAGGAGGGCAGGAAGAAAGGATGAGTGCAGATATATGTTGCTTGGTTTATTTGGTAATATAAAGTTGAAGGAATTCCCATCTGATGATTTTTATGTTCCCTGGGATGTAGGCATTGAGATCTGAAGGAGAGAGAATGAAAGGTAAATATTTGGATATCTGAAGGGTATAGAGAAAATCTGAAATAGTCATTGAGAAGACAGAACAAGTTAACCAGGCAAGTATAGTAAGATTTCTGGTTTGTGTTCAAGATTAATTCAGGGTTGATTAAAATGAATTTTTGGGGTTACCAACTACCCAATTGTGGATTTTCTTCTTAATAGCACTGGGCTGTGCAGATGTAGGCATGGAAAGCAAACAGAGTTGGGTTCATCCAGGGTTGTTGTTTTGCCATGTTGTTAAGACCAAAAGAAAGAAAGTTTGGGGAATTGATAATGTTGTGGAAAGACTATATAATCTAAACTGAAGAGAAAGGTGAAAAACATAGAAGGATGGAGAATTGTAGGAAAGTAATGATGCAATAAACTGAAGGTACTGGTGAGGTCAAAGAATGACTATCTTGAGAGTATTAAGCAAGCTGTAAGGACAGAGGGCAAGTGATGCCAAGCATCAGGATGATGTAATCTTGGGAGTGGTTGGTTAAAATGGACTAGAGATGAGAGTAGGTCTAGAAACTGGTGGGGGAGGGGTACAGTATGGAATGGGACAGGTCTTAATTTATGAGCATGAAAGTCACCCAGAATGATGGCAGTTTTTGTATAGAGAAAGGAGGCCCTTCCTGTAGCCAGGGTTTCAGATTAACTGAGTGACTAAGTGACTGGTTTATGTCAATGAATACAATGAAGAATGGAAGAATGTGGCACATCCAAAAAGCATGAGTTTCAAAGGAGGAGGATTTTTTTAGAGGATGAATAGTAATGATTTAAAAGTGGTAAATGAGGAGCAAGGAGGAAAACACAACACCACCCCATGCCCTTTTTTATTCTTTGTTTTTTTACAATTTTCAGGTGTGTGGGATATTGGAATATAAACAACCACTACTTGGTAGATTTGCAGGCCTGTGGTGTCTTTAGTGAATAGCCAGGTTTCAATTAAGAGAGTGGAAAGTTTTCACAACTGTCCCACATGAACTTTCCAGTGAAGCCTACATTTTAAAATTGTGATCATCGGAACAATCTTTTTGCTTTCTTTCTCTTGTCCCCAGCATCCTGCCCCACAATTAAAAACCTTCCCAACACTCAAGGTTTGCTTTCTTGGAATAGGACAAGTGTGTGAACTCCTTTGATTATACAAATGGGAAATTATCTCTTTCTCTTTTGAATTAGGATTTATTGGCTAAAATAGAATTTATTGGCAATTTCATTTGCACTCATTTTGTTTTATTTATAATTATCTTGTCTTATCCTCTACTAGATTGTAGTTCTATATCTAATATTACATTAATGTTTGTTAAATGAATGAGGAGAGCAAATCAAATTTATTTGCTTCTGAAAAGCCTTATTTGCAATAATTACCCCTATACTTCCATGTATTGAAAATTTACCTGATAGAAAAAAACATAGAAAGAGGCCCTTTCTTAATTTTCTGCATTTATACCTAAAATTTTCTGTGCAGTCACCAAATTACAGTTAATAGAAAAGGATTTTGTTCTATATTTTGTATGAGAATTTACATATTAAAGATTTATTTTGATAATAAAATCAACAACTAGAATTTATCTCAGTAAGCATTTACTGTGTGTTTTTAAATATATTAACTAATTTAATCCTAATAACAATTCTATGAGGTTGTTATTATTATAATTGTAATTTTAAAATTGAGGAAAGTAAGGCAGACAGATAATTTACAAAGTAAATCTCAGAACTGTAAGTAGTAAAGCTTATATCTGAGATTGGAATCCAGATGGTTTGGCTGAGTCCCTGCCCTTTGCCATTGCATTATATTGCCTCATAAAATGGTTGACTGTATTGCTTGGTATATTCAGTTAATGGTTATTCAATTAATGAAGGTTTTTTTTCAGTTTATCTTAAAGAAAGTATAACTTAACAACATGTAGTTGCTCCTGAACCAGTTTCCCATGAGAAGAAAAAGAAATCAATAGATAAAAAGGATCAAGCTCATGCTTGTCAAAAAGTTAGGAAAACCAGGCTGTGTCATATGATAAAACAGGTATGTAGTATGACTGAACTAGCTTTTTATTTTTTTTTATTTATTTTTTTTTTTTTAAAGATTTTATTTATTTATTCATTTATTCCCCCCTTGCTGCTTGTGCTCGCTGGGTCAGCTAACCACGCCGTGCGGACGGGCTTGCCTTCACCAGGAGGCCCCGGGAACCGAACCTGGGGCCTCCCATATGGTAAACGGGAGCCCTACTGATTGAGCCACAGCCGCTTCCCTGAACTAGCTTTTTAGAAGACACTGCACTTTTTCAAATTGTTCTGTGGTTTTGTGTGCTTCTGTTGAACATAAATTATAGAAGAAACAGTCTTACTGAATTTTGTGTGTTTGGCTGTTTAAGAAATTGTTAAAATGCTTTTTTATTCTTTTTTTTTAACAAATCAATTTTGATACATATTAATAAAGCATAAATCCAGCCAAAGTGTACAGCGGTATTCAGAATAATCTCATAGTTGTGCCATTCATCACTTCAGTCATTTTTAGAACATTTTCATTATTCCAATAATAATAATAAAAAACAAACAAAACTCATCACCTCCCAATCTCTCTATGCTTCCCCTGCTGTTCATAGCTGCTATTGTGTTCCCATCTTTCTAGTTTATTTATATTTATGTTTTGTAAAAACAGTCATATATGCAATATCATCCATATTCATGAGTTTTGACTATGTTATACAGTCCCATGTTACATTTTTTAGCTTTACTTCTAGTAATATACAAGACCTTAGACTTTCCCTTTCAACTGTTGTACGCATATAATAGCTCTGCCAGTTACAAATACTATGATGTGCTTTCACTATTTCTATTCAGTTCTAAAGATTTACAAACAACCTTTTTTTTTAATATTCTTTTTTATTTCTAATTTTTAAAGACATTTAGATTACATAAATGTTACATAAAAAACATTAGAGATTCCCTTGTACCCTGCTCCCTACCCCTCACACATTTTCCCACCTTAACAACATTCTTCATTAATGTGGTATATTTGTTACAATTGATGAACACATTTTCAAGCATTGCTACTAAATGTGGATTATAGTGTACATTGTAGTTTACAATCTCTCCCACAGGAATTTTTAAGTTATGACAAGATATATAAATGGCCTGTATCTGTCATTGCATTGTCATTCAGGACAATTACCAAGTCCTGAAAATGGTCCCATATTACACCTTTTAACCAATTCTGCCCATATTAACCCTTCACTTTCCATTCTGTACCCTCATTCTATTTTCTGGTGATGTAAATTCTAATTATTAACTCCTTGATTTTACACAATATATTTAGTTCATAATAGCAAAATCATGCAGTATTTGTTCTGTGATTTTATGTACTTGTGTTGGACACATATTTTAAAAGAAACAGTCTTACTAAATTTTATGTGTTTGCTTAAAGAATTGTTAAAAATGCATTTTTTATTGTTTTTGAAAATTTAAAATATCATTGGATAAAAAACTGACAGATTCTTCAATGACTGTATTACTGAATGAAAACAGTCACTGAAAGTTATGGAACTATGAATAAGATAAAACAATGGTTTTGATTTATACTTGGAGTAAAACTTGATGATATGGTATCATTTTATTTCACAATTTTATGTCTTTGTTTGATAGAGAGCTTAAATCCCCAAATAAATAATTCATTTAAACAGATTTTCCTCCACTAACATTTTCCAGTTTGTTGTTTCTTTAAACCTGAAATTCTTATTTATATTAATATATCACATTTCATAGGAAAAAGTAAACTTTACTATTTTTGATTGAAATTCAATGATCCAGAAGTGCATTTATCATCAAGCTATAGAATCTTAAGCTTTAGGATCCCCTCACTGATAAAGACTTCTTTTTCTCAAACAGGATCCCCCAAATTGTAAATAAATGCCTCACATACCACAAAATCTGCATGGTTGTGATAGACTCTAAGGTAGCCCCGCCGATCCCTACCTACAGGTGTTTCTACTTTTGCATAATGTCCTCCCCTTGACTGTGGGTGGGACCTACAGCTGCTTCTAACTAATAGAATATGACAAAGATGATGGGCTGTCACATTATATAAGATTGTATCTTACTAGCAGATGTGTTCCAGAATCTTTCTACCCTTTCTACCTTTCTATCCTGTCATCCATGAATCAATGCAACCCTTTTAAAAGAAAATCCCTTGTTTTAAAAACTCTTTTGGAGAATATGTGTTCCTTAAATTTACTACTTATTTTGTAAAAATCATTCTTTTTAAATTTCCTCTGAATTGCCTTCTTTACCCAGCAGTCCTTTTATTCTTATTTTATGAATTCCTTTTTCAAATTTGTTCTTTGCTTAAACAATTGTTTTTGTGACAAAACTTTTCTGCAAGAACTTTCTGTTTCCTCCTCAAATGAGGTAGAGGTGGAGCTATATTTTCACTCTCCTGAAACTGCTTCCTTCCCATTTGTATCTTTCCCCAGCAATTACAGGGAGGAATTACAGTTCTATAATTATGACTATTGCTTATCAAATTAGCAGTGCTTTTAATGGGCTTAAAAATTGTTCATTTTAGTTACACACATAATATAGGAATAAATTTCTATAGTTAAAATTTTAAAAAATTTAAATCATATAAAAAAGGTAAAAGTCTCCCTTGTCTACCCAAATATACAGGTGAATGCTATTATTAATATTTTATGTAACAAACAGAAAAATACAATTTATGTCTAATATGGATTTTTTTCAAATAAATTATATTGTTTACATATATCATTTTGTAACTTTTAAATTTTCAGACATTCTTTTCCTGACAACTTCCTTGGCGAACTTTCCATGTCAGAACACAGAGATCTATCTACCTTAAACTTTTATAATGATTCAAAACATTCTCTAGCATAGTTTATTTAATCATTTTCCTATTAACAAGAAATTAGATTGTTTTAAATTCCTTCAAAATCCAATCTTAGTTGAAATTTTGGGTCAAAGAGTATGGACATTGTCTCTGTTTAATCTATCAAATTGCTCTCAAAAAATGTGTATACTCATTTATACTTCTACCAACATTGCATAAAAGGAATACTCTTGCTAGCAGTTGACATTTTCCAACTTATAATTTTTTGCCAGTCTGATGGGTAGAATGTTTTTCATTGTTTTAATTTGCAACACTCTTCTTATTAATGAAATTGAATGTATTTCATGTTTACTGCTCATTTGTTTTTTTCCTATATATTGTTTGCTCATCGTATTATTGAATTATTTTCCTCTTATTGTTTGGTAAGAATCCTTTAAATATTTGGTATACTACACTCTCATCTTTTATATAGGTTGTAAATACTTTCTCCTAATTTGCCACTTTTATTTTTGTTTATGGTGGCTTTTATTGTATATAAGTTGTTAAGTTTGGTGAAGTCAAACTTATTATAGTTTTCTTTTTAAATGCTCTGATTCTTGTTTAGGAAGCCTTCCTTACCCTGGGTTTATAAATATATTCTCTCATACTTTCTTCTAATAGTCTTATCAGTTTTGTTTTACCATATTTACTTCTCTAACCCATCTGTAAGTTTAGGTTTGTGAATGGTGTAAAGTATAGGTTTTATTTTGCTAAAAGTTGCTGGAACAGTATACCAGAAATGGGTTGACTCTTATAATGGGAATTTTTTAGGTTAAAATTTTACAGTTCTGAGAATGTGAAAATGTCCAAATCAAGGCATCATCAGAGATGTTGTCTCACCAAAGGTCAATGGCAGTATTCTGGTTTGGGTCTCTGCCTTCTCCTCCCGGCTTCTTCTCCTTGAGCTCAGCTGTGGGTGATCAGGCATATGGCTCATCTCTCCCCTCTCCTCTGGCCTCTGGGGCCTCTCTCTCAGTCTTTCAGTGTTTCTCTGTTTCTGCCACTTTTCTCTGTGTGTCTCTGCATGTTTCTCCTATTTATAAAGGACTCTAGTAAGAGGATTAGGCTCCAACCTGGGTCCTACAGTCTAATCAAAGGCCCTTAACTGAAGCAATCTAATAAAAAAGTGATCTAATCAAAAGGTCCCTTAACTGAATCTAACCGGAAGGTCCCACACACAATAAGCTTACACATACAGGAATGGATTAGCTTAAGAACATAATTTTTCTGGGGTCCACAAAAGGCTCAGACCAGTACACTATGCATATAACTGCATATTTGCATATTTTTCCAAATGACTGACCACTTTTCAACTATGAATTTTATTGAATAGTTAATCTTTCCTCTTGATTTGAAATAATTTCCTTTTCACTTACTAAATTCTCTTTTACATAAGGTTATATTTCTAGACCCTATTCTGTTCTACTGATGTTTTCTTTTCTAGTATCAATACTAAACCATTTTAATTTCTATAGCTATATAATATGCTTTTATAATCTGAATATATGTATATATATATATATCATTACTTATCATCTCATCATGCTAATTTTAAGTACCTCATCTATTCTCTTTTATACCTTTCTTTTCAATTAAATATTTTAAAATTTATTTCCATGTTTAAGGAGTTGGCAGAGGCTTAGATTAGGGTGAGGCAAATGAGGTGCCTAGAGCTCAAAATGTAAAGAGGCACTCACAGGATCATGCAGGTGCCTCACAGTGCTGACACTGTTTTACAAAATAGCTCAGATCTCATTTAATCCTTAGCAAAGAAGCTGTCTGGATCAGATGTTGTTTGTGATCTCTGAAGGGCTAGAACTCTAGAACAACTTTTTAATATTGATGGTTCTGCTGGCATGACTTTCTGTATGCTTCTCCCTCCCATGATTTGTTTTTCAAGAAAAGAAGTTTGAGGGGTTGAGGTAAAAGGACAACCTGTAGCATTGTGGATAAAAGCCAAGCAAAGAGAATGTTTTAAGAAAGAGAGAATCATTAGCTGCCAAGAGTTCAAGAAAAATAATGTCTAAAAGGTATATATTGGATTTGTATCTTTAGGAAGAATATTTCAATTTTGCCTAGTCATCTCTTCTTTTCCCATCCTACTGTATCTAACCCCAGTTTAGACCTTTATTTTAAAAAGCCTTATAACTGGCTACCATTGCAGTTCTCTTTTCTTGCTAACTACATGTGTAATGTGGAGTTAGGTCTTTTGTGATATCCTTCCTAAGTAGATAAATATTGTTCTCACTTTGTAGAATTTTAAGTTAAAACTGAATTTTAAGTTATATTTTTGCCTCTAATAATCTTTTTGTAGACTTTAAATATGTTACCATTTAAATTTTTCTTTATGTAGAAATATTTGGATTATTATACATTATTCTTAAATGATTGTCATATTTTTACTTATATTGATTTTTTAAAATATTTTAAACCCAAACCGAAGGATGATGATGCTATAAGACATATTATTAGGCTATGAGAAAAGTTTGGTTGGCATACTAAATTACCAAAGCATAATTTGGGATGCAAAAGTTCCAGAAATGCAATTCAGAAGACTATTATTCTAAAGGTATTATTTAATTTTATTCAATTTTTAGTGTAAAAATCAATATTTACATCTTAATCTTTAATTTATTATAGACATTACATCAAATCAGACATTATATGATGTGAAATTACAGTGAATACTTATAAAAAGTATTTTATATCATTTCATTTCACTTATTTGAAGAAAAGGAGAACAGATAAAGCATATACATTGGAAGTCTTTAGTATGTCAAAGTATTTGTGCCTGTCTTCTCTCATCCTTTCCTCTAACTGATCGGGTCTCCCAAGAAGAGGTCCTATATGACTAAAATTTCAATGTATTCTTTTGTTCCTGTATTTCATAACTTTGTGATTTTTAAATAAATTTTAATGTAATTTTGTAACTTTCTATTCTTCTCACTGTCTTACTCCCTGCCACCTGCCATAGCATTTCATGATCTTGATAGTTCCTTATGTTTTTCATTTTCTCATTATCCATTAACCTATTTCTTTAGAGAAATTTCATTAAGTCAAAGATCACATGAACAAAGGGTGGTGATGAAAACTAAGATTTGCCTATTGAGTTATTTACCACAGCTGATCTAAGATTGAACAGCCAAACTGTATTCCACAGTGACTGCACCATTCTACATTCCTAACAGTGAAGGAGTGTTCCTATTTCTCCACATCCTTTCCAGAACTTGTAGTTTTTTTTTTTTTAAGTAATGGCCATTCTATAAGATGTGAAATGGTATTTCATTGTAGCCAGTGATCCCTAAAAGCTAGTGATGTTGAACTTTTTTTGATGTTCATTTTGGCCATTTGCATTTCCTCTTTGGAAAAATGTCTATTCAAATCTATTGCGCATGTTTTAATTGGGTTGCCTGTCTTTTTATCATAGAGTTGTGTGGTCTCTATATAACATGGATATCAAACACTTATCAGATATGTGGTTTCAGAATATTTTCACTCATTGAGTAGGCTGCTTTTTCATTTCTTCACAATCTCCCCTGTTGGAGATTGCCTAAGGAGGTAAAGCTAAAATGGCCGACTATAACAAATGACTAGCCTAACTCTATTTTCAGCCTTCTTTAAGAATGTAGCTCACCCTGTTCCCGCGCCCGCGAAACCTTCCTGCCTTCCACAGATAGCAAACCCTCCTTAGCAAACAACTGTGCCCAATCTGAGCCTGCCACGTACTCCCTCGCTTTTCTTGCCTTGCCTCCTACAAGACCCCCACACAAGACCCCTCACGGAATCGATAAAAGGCTCTGCACGTCCTCAATAAAAAAATCCTGTTTGCTGAACCCCAAGAGAAACTTGTCTGCTGCTTTTATTCTCTCGCCGTCCAAACCCCTCGGAACGCCGCCGTGCGATTCCCCCAACCATCCTGCCCAGCCCCACGACAACTTTCACACAACACTCCCCACCCCCAATTTTATAGATACATATTAATAAAGCATAAATCCATCCAAAGTATAAGGTCAGTGGTATTTAGTGTAATCACATATTTATGCATTTATCACTTCAGTCATTCTTAGAGCACTTTCACTTTCATTATTCCAATAATAATAAACCAAAACCAAAAAAAAAAAAAAAAAGACCTTATCACCTCACTTCTCAATCTCTCTATGCTTCCCCTGCCATACATAGCATTATTCTTTTTCCTTCCCTCTAGTGTATTACAGTACTCCACAATGGCTGTACTATTCTACATTCCCACCAACAGTAAATGAGTGTTCCTATCCGCCTCTTCACCAGCATGTATAGTTTTCTGACTTTTTAAATAGTGGCCAGTCTAATAGGTGTGAAAGGATATCTCGTTGTAGTTTTGATTTGCATTTCCTTAATCACTAGTGATGTTGAACATTTTTTTCATGTGTTTCTTTGCCATTTGTATTTCTTCTTTGGACAATTGTCCTTTCAAGTTTTTTGCCCATTTTTTAATCGGATAGTTTGTGTTTTTATTGTTGAGTTGTATGACCTTTTTATATATCATGGATATTAAACCCTTATAGGATATGTGATTGCCAAATATTTTCTCCCATTGAGTCAGTTGCCTTTTCACCCTTTTGACAAAGCCCTTTTGCAAAGGTGCAAAAGTGTTTAATTTTGAGGATGTCCTATACATCTATTTTTTCTTTTGTTGCTTTTGCTTTGGGTGTAAGTTTTGAGAAACTACCACCTACCACAATATCTTGAAGATCTTTCCTGCCATTTTCTTCTAGGAGTTTTTTGGTTGTTGCTTTTATATTTAGGTCCTTGATTCACTTTGAGTTAATTTTTGTATAGGTGTGAGATAGGGGCCCCCTTTTGTTCTTTTGGATATAGACATCCAGTTCTCCCAGCACAATTTGTTGAGTAGACTGTTCTGGCCCAGCGAACCGAAACCTGAAAGAGGGAGTGGGAATGACTGAGACAAGAGACACGAAGAATGGAGACAAGACAGGGCTCTGATCAAGTCTCATTTATTGGGGTGGAGTCATGGGTATATATGGTGTTTGAGGAAGCCTTCTGATTGGGCGCTCCTGCCACGTGGAGTCCCCTGATTGGGCAGGGTGGAGTCCCATGATTGGGCAGCGTGGAGTCCCCTGATTGGGCACTCCCACCTCTGGCGGGAAACCACCGCCCAGTACTGGCTGCTTAACAAAGTACAGAATGAGAAATAGGAACTTAGCTGGATAGTTGCACAAAATGGCGTTAGTACACAAGATGGCCGTAATAATAACGGTGCCAGGGTCAGCTTCCCACAGGTCCCCCTTCTTTATTTTATTTCAAAGAAGTGGATGACTGACAAGGTGACCGGTCTTGAGGGGACTGTGCCTGTCTTAGGTCAGGGCGAGCGATAGAAAGGCAGTGTTTACCTTACCCATCATTGGGAATCGAGGCAGCAAAGGCCACGTCTCTGTCTTAGGTGGTTATTTCTGCTGATGTGAAATGCCCAGTTGCCCGTCATTGGCTAGCCAGTCCAACGCACCAAGACATTTTGGTGAAGTTTTTCAAGCTTCACAATTGGCCATGTCCAGTCGATGATAATGGACCTGGATGGGCTGCATTCTTATGGCATCCAATTGTTGTTTCAAAAAGGCCACGAGATTGTTAAAGAGAAAAGGTCCTAGCGATAGGAGTATTAATAAGCCAAGCATAGGTCCCAAGATGGGGAGTAGATAGGGTAGCATCCCATTAAGCCCACTCCATAAGGGGTTGTTGGCTAATTCTTTTCTTCTTTTCTCCAGGTCTTCTTGCAGCATTTTGATTTTGTCCCGGACAATGCCAGATTTATTGGCATAAAAGCAGCATCTTTCCTGTAAGGCTAAACATATCCCCCCATGTTCAGCTGTTGATAAGTCTAACCCCCTCCTATTTTGCAAGACTACCTCGGCCAAGGAGTCTAATTGATCCTGGATATCTTGAATAGTACCTGACAAGGCCTGAACATCTTCAACTAGTTGTTTAGATAAACTTTTATATTGAGTGATAGAGAATCCTAAACTGACTGATCCAGTGGCTAAGGCTCCGGTTATACCTAAGGTAGCCAGAAGTGGGATAAACTGTACGGCCCTTTTATGGCAGCCAGCTATGAAGTCCAACATAGGAATTGGCATGGGCTCCTCTCCCGGAATAATATCTATGTTGGGGAGGAGGGTGGCCAGAGTACATAACCCTGTCCAGTTAGTAGGTAAGAGGGAATAGGCGAGATTATTGCCGCAAACGAACATGGAGCTTTGGCTTGTGCAGAGAGCATCAGATATATTGATTATTGTTTTACATTGAGCGAATTGGAGCAGCCCCAAATCGACTTCATCACTATTGTTGCGACTGGGAGAATAGACAAAGAGAACTATTCAAAAACATTGGTTGCACTGCAACGGGTGGGATAAGGGCACAAGAATCGTTATGGGAGTTGGGATTGTGATAAGGATAATAAGTATCGTTGAGGGCTGGTATAGCTAATGGCATAGGAGCTCCCAAAATTGTAAGCACAGCCAGCAGTCTCGAGTGACATTAGGCGCTGATTCATTGAGCATTCTAAGAGTGGCTTTGAGAATATCAAAAGTTTGAGCGTCTATATCTAGGTTCTCAGTTTTAGGTAAGGCCAGGGGGTGATAGCCAATTTGAGGAAATAGGATTTTTATTAATTCTTCCACTCTATTTTGAATGGAAATCTGTTGGACCTGGTCCTGTGGGCCTCCCCCGTCTGACACATGCACAGGAGGTTTTTGGTTCCAGCAGACTGGTTTCCCTACCTGGCCTACACAGGAGGCTTGGGCAAGCTTAGGGTAAGTAGTCCCCGAGGTGGTGTCCCAATCTCCTCCAAAACTGCCAGGAGAATTCTTGGTTAAAATGGCAGTGAAATATGTTTTATTGTCCGGTCCGGTACAAGTCTGGAACTCACTATAACAAGTGCTGTGCATGGTCTGTGGAAAGATGGTACAAGGGCAACTCCCCGGACTGCCACTATTAGAGGGAATTACCTTTGGATGATTTATGCATACCCATAGCTGCTCAAATCCTCCAGAATTGCTTTGCGCAGCCCATAGGTAGGCAGTGGCTGTGCCGCATTGTACGACCCGGGTATGTGTCCCAGGAGTGGCTGTGTAGCCCCCACGGCATTCACAAGGTTTACCATAAAGCTTCTCTAACAAAATATCAGAGGAAACGGGGGGTCCCATGCCCCCATGGGAGGTGGCCAAAAGACAGCACGTCACCCAGATTTGTAGATACGGCTTTCCATGCTGCTTCATTTCCTGTAAGGCAAGAAAACAATGTTTTCTCAGGGAGAGTCTTCTGCCCTGGACACATGGTTATTGTCTATTTGTTTGACCATTTGTTCCGGCAGCCATCTGGCTGCATCCATTTCTTTAGAATAAACGCAAACTGACCCTCTACCCCATATCAAGACAGGGTCTGGTCCATGCCAAGTATTATCCAGAGGGTCTTTCCATAAGACAGTAGCAAATTTTGTATTAGTATTAGTATGCCAGAAACGTTCTGCTGTGGAGTGTCCATCTTTGTCCAGAATTAAAAAATTTAAAATAAAGAGAATGAGCTAATAAATTTCTGGGGGATCCCTTATTAGGATACCATTCCCCCCTCTTTATTTTATTTAAGGTATTTTTTAAGGATAAATGTGCTCTTTCTACCATTCCCTGCCCTTGAGGGTTATATGGTATTCTGGTTATATGTTGTATATTTAACTGTCGACAGAATTTGGCAAACATTTGGCCTACATAGCCAGGGCCATTATCTGTCTTACCTTGTTGTGGGAGGCCTAGTACTGACATGGTTATTAACATATGAGCAATAACATTTTTTCCTGCTTCTCCTGTTTGGAGAATGGCATAAATGAAGCCACTAAAGGTGTCTATAGTAACATGAGCATACTTTAGATTTCCAAACTTAGGAATATGTGTTACATCCATTTGCCAAATAGCATTAGTTAAGAGACCTCGGGGATTAACTCCCAAATGGGGTGTAGGTAAGAGGGTTATACAAGAGGGGCAATGTTTAACAATCTGGCGAGCTTGTTCTCTGGTGATTTTAAACATTAATCTTAATGTATGTGCATTTAGATGATGTAATTGGTGAGCTTTAACAGCTTTAGCTATATTATTTTGAACACTGTTATTTTGCCTGGCAAGATTGATATAACATGAAATCCGTGTGGCTTGATCGGCTATGCGATTGCCTTGGGCTAAGGGTCCAGGAAGATTTGAATGGGCTCTTAGATGACCAATAAAGAAGGAGTGAGCTCGGTTTTGAATGAGGGATTGTAGCTGTAAAAATAACAACGCCGGTGCTTTCTTATTCTCTATTTCATTCAGTTCTGCTCTAATCTTTGTTATTTCCTGTTTTCTACTTCCTTTAGGTTTAGTTTGTTGTTGTTTTTCCAATTCCTCCAAGTGTGCAGTTAGGTCTTCAATTTTAGCTCTTTCTTCTTTTTTAATATATGAATTTATGGCTATGAACTTCCCTCTCAGGACTGCTTTCGCTGCATCCCATAGGTTTTGATATGTTGTGTTGTTGTTTTCATTAGTTTCAAGGTAGATACTGATTTCTTTTGAAATTTCCTCTTTGACCCACTGTTTGTCTAACAGTGTGTTGTTTAACTTCCAGATGGCTTCACAGCTGAATTCTACCAAACATTCCGGAAAGAGCTAACACCAATTCTACTTAAGCTCTTCCAAAAAATAGAAGTAGAAGGAATACTACCTAACTCATTCTATGATGCCAACATTACCCTAATACCAAAACCAAATAACAACGCCGCTTCGGAAATGTGTTTTATTTGCGTGGCGGTTTCAAGTAGTGGAACGGATTGAGCTATATATGCACTATCTGTAAAAAGATTAAAAGGCTTGTTTGGGAAGCCTGAGAACACAGAGATAACAGCCTGTAATTCTGTAAGTTGAGCAGATTTAGAAGGAGTATAAAATTGAACGATCTTATCATTGACCACATATACAGCCCTTCTGGAGGAGGACCCATCAATAAATACTAAGAGGGCATCGACAATGAGTTGTGTACAAGTTTTTACAGAGAAAACAAAATCATGGGTACTCAAGAAGTGAAGGAGTTTATCAGTGGGATAATGGTTATCTATTTGTCCTGCATATGATGCGCAGGCTACAGGCCAACAGTCGATAGTTTGCAGAAGCCAATTGATCTGATTTTTGGTATATGGTTGAACTATACTGTCGGGTTCTTTACCAAAATAACGCCTGCCTTGCTCTCTTCCTAAGCAAATAACGTCAGCAACTGCTTGATAGTAGGGGTAAATTACCTTAGCGGGTGATGCGGGCAAGTGAACCCACATTATGGGGGCTGTTTGCCAGAACACCACAGTGGGAGTAAATGAGGTATTGCATATAACAAAAAGCAAGGGCTGACTATAATCTATGGCAGTAACAAATTGAGAAAGTATGGCTTGCTCAACTAACTTAAGAGCTTGGCGTCCTTCTTGGGTGATTTCTCTAGGGGAATTTGGGTTGGAGTCTCCCTGGAGGATATTAAACAGTGGTTTTAGATCTCCTGTAGTTAGTTTCAAATAAGGACATAGCCAATTTACATCTCCTAAAAGTTTTTGGAAGTCATTTAAGGTTTTTAAATTGTCTAACCTGAGTTCTATCTTTTGATTAGTTATTTTATTTCCTGACATTTGGAACCCCAGGTAGGTATATGGGTCCTGCAGTTGTACTTTATCAGGGGCAATTTGAAGCCCTTTTGATTCTAAAGCTATTTTGAGATCATAAAAACACTTTAAGACCTCTTGTCCATCTTTTCCTGCCATTAGGATATCATCCATGTAATGTATAATATAAAGACTGTTCCATTTAGTTCTGACATCTTGTATGGCTGTGTCTACAACCTTGTGACATAATGTGGGACTATTAGCCATGCCCTGTGGTAAGACTCTCCACTGATACCTTTTCATAGGTCTTTTAAAATTGACAGAAGGAAGGCTAAAGGCAAAACGTTTTTGGTCCGAGGGATGTAATTGGATGGTGAAAAAGCAACCTTTCAGGTCTATGATAATTTTATAATGCCCAAAAGGAATAGCTACAGGGGATGGTAGGCCAGGTTGTAGAGCCCCCATAGGCACCATAGTTTTATTTACTGCCCTTAGATCTTGTAGAAGTTACCATTTTTAAGATCTTTTTTTAATGACAAAGATAGGGGTATTCCAGGGTGAATTACATTCTACAATATAACCCGCTTCTAGCTGTTCCTGTACTAACTGCTGTGCGGCCAATAATTTTTCAGAGGATAAAGGCCATTGATCAACCCATACAGGTTCATCTGAAAGCCAAACGACTTCGTCTGCATGGGGTACAGGAGGATCAATGACCCCTAGGATAAATTTCCTAGTCCTTTTTTGTCACATTGTCCTTTAATGTGTAAGGGTTGAGTAATTCCTGATTCTTTTTTTCCCAGTCCTTTCCCTGGCTTAAATCCTTGTGAGAGCATTTGAGCCGTAATCGCATCATTAGGGCTATACATGAGAAGTCCTAATTGAGAAAGTAAGTCCCTCCCCCAAAGGTTAATGGGGAGCCCTTGTATTACATAGGGCTGTATTGTTCCCTGATTTCCTTCTTTATCCCTCCAGGTTAATATTTTTGAACTTTTTTCAGGGTTTTGGCTTTGGCCTATACCTTTTAAATTTGTTAAAGTGGGAGAAAGTGGCCAATTGTGTGGCCATGTTTCCTTTTTTAGGATAGTAACATCTGCCCCTGTGTCTACTAGCCCATCAAATTCTCTTTCATCTAGCCATAGGGTCATCATAGGTTTGTTGGCTGAGATAGCCTGTACCCAATATGCATCGGAGGAACAAAATCCTCCTGTACCACGCGTAAGATGTTTTTTTCTGATTATTGGTGTTGATTAAGGGAAGCAATAATAATTGAGCAATTCTTTGGCCTGAGGGAATAGTGGTGATATTTTGTGGGGAGGATGCCCTAACTTTTATTTCTCCGGTATAATCATTGTCAATGACACCCAGAGAAATGTGGAGCCCATTAATCGTGGAGCTGCTTTGTCCGATTACCAACCCGAAGGTGTTTTGTGGCAGAGGACCAAATATGCCTGTTGCCAGAGTCTGTACCCCCATTTGTGGCATTAGTACTGTGTGGGTGGTGGGACAGAGGTCCAATCCTGCACTCCCTGGGGTGGCTTGGCAGAGGTCTGGAATGGATTGTTGTTTGCTGGGACAAAGCTGACCTCCCCAAAAGCTTGTCTGGGTTTGGGGGCCTGGGGCTGGCCCCGATTCCTGTTTCCCTGAAGGGGAGGCAAAGGTTGGCCTTGGGCATCAGTTTTTGATTTACATTCATTAGCCCAGTGTTTCCCTCGGTGGCACCTAGGGCACAACCAAGGCGAAGTACACTTCCCTTCAACCGTTTTAGGGCTTTACAATTTTTTGCAAAATGCCCCACTTCCCCACAGGTGAAACACCTTCCTTTATTTTGTTGGGCTAAATATTGTTTAGCTGTATATCCTTGAAGGGCCGCTGCCATAGCTAACCCTTGTTGGTAAGTGGCTCCTATGTCTGAGCACAGTCTAATATAACCAGACAAGTCTGTCTTTTTTCTGTACGGGTGGATCGCGGCTTGACAAGCGGCATTCGCGTTCTCATAGGCTAGCTGCTTTACAAATTCAATCCCTGCCTCAGCATTGCCGAATATTCTCCCTGTGGCTGTTATGAGCCGATGCACGAAATCTGCAAATGGCTTGTCCGGCCCTTGTTTTATACTGGTAAGAGAAGAGCTGAGGTCTCCTTTAGTAGGCAATTTTCTCCATGCCTTGGAGCCTGCAGCTTGAATTTGGGCAAATAGCCCGCCATCATACTGCATTTGGGCATCATTAGTAGCATAATTTCCTTCTCCTATTAACATATCTAGAATCCACCCATTGCCTGCTTGTGCATTTCGTCTAGCAGTGTCCTTACAGATTTCAACATATTCTGATTTCCATAACAAAAAATCTCCACCAGACAGGGTAGCTTGGGCGATAGTATGCCAATCGATAGGAGTAAGCCAATTTTTAGCAACTGATTCAACAATAGTTAGTGTGTAGGGAGCGATAGCTCCATACTGGGCAACAGCAGTTTTTATTTATTTTATGACCTTAAAGTCAAAGCCATTATGATGTCTCCAGGCTTGACCTTGATTATCTACGGTTTCTGTAACAGGAAAGGCCTCTGGCTCCTCTAAATCTATTAAAGAATGAGAAGCCTGGGGGGGGGGGGTTGAACTGCTCCCCTTGCGGGAGGTTTAACACACAGTTCGGTGATTTTACTGTCATTTTTAGCTTTCCCTATTTTTAGTCTTTCTAATTGAGACAGGAGTTCCTGATGCTCCTATTCCAATTTAATTCGTTCTTTTAACTTTTCTATTTTTTCTAATAAGTCTTTTTTGGGATCTATTACCAGCATCACTACAGGTGGCATTGAAGGTGGAAGGGTATACGGTGGAGGTTGCTTTAAGGAAGGTGGCCAATTCAGATTATGATACCTAGCTACCTCTTTTTCAAGATTGTCCCATTCTATGTTGGGCGAATCGTCATCAGTCTCATTTTTAAATTTTTTAAGGGAAGGATATAATTTTTTATGCCTGATCCTTAGTTTTGGTTTGGCCCCTTTTTTCACTTGTATTTTCCTTTTCTGCCTTTGTTGCTGGCTTTTTGCTTTTTATTTTAATTTTACTTTCATTTTCACTATCTAATGAAATTAGATCTTCCTTATGATCAGGACCCAAGGGTTCTACTGATAAGTTACCCTCTGGATTTTTTTACACATTTGTCAGGGCCCATGCTTTTCTGACTTTCTCCCTGTCCCTTTTGCAAGATTGCTTCGCCCTTCTCAAGTACGGCCGCTATCGTACTGTCCCTGTGGTGAACACTTAGAATTTCATTTATCAGATTCCAGTATGAAAAGGCAGTTACTGGGATTTTTTCAGGCCCAAAGGTTCTATAATAATCCTGTAGGGCGTCTCCTACCCTCATCCATCTTTTTTCATCGATGGCTCCTTCCTGTGGGAACCATGGGCAAACCTCTTCTAAAAATTCAAAAAACTTTAACAATTGTTTCACTTTCACCTTTACCCCTCGCGTCTTTAAAGCATCTTTGAGACCTTCTACAAATGTCTCATGCTGGCTAATTTCCTGTCCCATAATTGCCGATCACTTACCTACCGAGGCCCTGGGTGCAAGGCAGGTTCCCCCGCAGCATCCTCTAACTTCTCAGGTTCTCGCCGGCTCTTCGATCTGCGTTCCTCACTGGATCCCTCATGTTCATGTCCCTGTTCGGGCGCCATTTGACCCGGCCCGCGGGTCGATCGAACCGAAACCTGAAAGAGGGAGTGGGAATGACTGAGACAAGAGACACGAAGAATGGAGACAAGACAGGGCTCTGATCAAGTCTTGTTTATTGGGGTGGAGTCATGGGTATATATGGTGTTTGAGGAAGCCTCCTGATTGGGCGCTCCTGCCACGTGGAGTCCCCTGATTGGGCAGGGTGGAGTCCCCGATTGGGCACTCCCACGTCTGGCGGGAAACCACCGCCCAGTACTGGCTGCTTAAAGAAGTACAGAATGAGAAATAGGAACTTAGCTGGATAGTTGCACAAAATGGCGTTAGTACACAAGATGGCCGTAATAATAACGGTGCCAGGGGCAGCTTCCCACACTCTTTGGAGAAATGTCTATTCAAATCTATTGCGCATGTTTTAATTGGGTTGCCTGTCTTTTTATCATAGAGTTGTGTGGTCTCTATATAACATGGATATCAAACACTTATCAGATATGTGGTTTCAGAATATTTTCACTCATTGAGTAGGCTGCTTTTTCATTTCTTCACAATCTCCCCACCCCCAACTTTATAGATACATATTAATAAAGCATAAATCCATCCAAAGTATACGATCAGTGGTATTTAGTGTAATCACATATTTATGCATTTATCACTTCAGTCATTCTTAGAGCACTTTCATTATTCCAATAATAATAAACCAAAACCAAAAAAAAAAAAAAAAAAAACCTCAACACCTCACCTCTCAATCTCTCTATGCTTTCCCTGCCATACATAGCATTATTCTTTTTCCTTCCCTCTAGTGTATTACAGTACTCCACAATGGCTGTACCATTCTACATTCCCACCAACAGTAAATGAGTGTTCCTATCCACCTCTTCACCAGCATGTATAGTTTTCTGACTTTTTAAATAGTGGCCAGTCTAATAGGTGTGAAAGGATGTCTCATTGTAGTTTTGATTTGCATTTCCTTAATCACTAGTGATGTTGAACATTTTTTTCATGTGTTTCTTTGCCATTTGTATTTCTTCTTTGGACAATTGTCCTTTCAAGTTTTTTGCCCATTTTTTAATCGGATAGTTTGTGTTTCTATTGTTGAGTTGTATGACCTTTTTATATATCATGGATATTAAACCCTTATAGGATATGTGATTGCCAAATATTTTCTCCCATTGAGTCAGTTGCCTTTTCACCCTTTTGACAAAGCCCTTTTGCAAAGGTGCAAAAGTGTTTAATTTTGAGGATGTCCTATACATCTATTTTTTCTTTTGTTGCTTTTGCTTTGGGTGTAAGTTTTAAGAAACTACCACCTACCACAATATCTTGAAGATCTTTCCTGCCATTTTCTTCTAGGAGTTTTTTGGTTGTTGCTTTTATATTTAGGTCCTTGATTCACTTTGAGTTAACTTTTGTATAGGTGTGAGATAGGGGCCCCCTTTTGTTCTTTTGGATATAGACATCCAGTTCTCCCACACAATTTGTTGAGTAGACTGTTCTGGCCCAGCCGGGAGTGCTTGACTACCTTGTCAAAAATCACTTGACTATAGATGTGGGGGCCTATTTCTGATTTCTCAATTTGGTTCCCTTGGTCAATGTGTCAGTCTTTATGCCAGTACTATTCTGTTTTTACCACTGTAGCTAAGTAATATGCTTTAAAGTTAGAAAGTGAGAGTCTTCCAAATTCGCTCTTCTTTTTAAAGATCTTTTTGGCTATTCAGGGCCCCTTAACCTTCCAAATAAATTTGATAATTGGTTTTTCCATTTTCACAAAAAAGTTTGTTGGTATTTTTATTGGGTTAATGTTGAATCTGTAAAACAGTTTGGGTAGAATTGACATCACAATGATATTTAGTCATCCAATCCATGAACACAGAATGTCCTTACATTTATTTAAGTCTTCTTTGTTTTTTTTCAGCAATGTTTTGTAGTTTTCTCAATACAGGTCTTTTATGTCCTTGGTTAAGTTTATTCCTAAATATTTGATTGTTTTAGTTGCTATGTAAATGGATTTTTTTCTGATTTCCTCTTTAGAATGCACATCAATAATGTATAGAGGAGAGGGGGGGCCAAGATGGCCTTAGTGTAGGAGGGCACACACTACAAGCTCCCAGAGCAAGGCAGATTGTGTACAGGGTCCTGCCCGGGGGTCTGTGCTGTGCACGTGTGGAGTGAGAAGCTTGGGACATCTATCTGTGTGGATCAATGGCGTGGACAGAACGGTAGAGATTCATGAGTTTTAAGGCTGCTGGTGGTGGCTGGCACAGACGGCTGAGCCCCACGGTTAGGGAGGAAAAATGAAATAAAATAAAACGGCCATTTGGAGCCGCGAGCAGGGTGAAAAAGTTTTATTTTCTGGGGATCTGGCTGCCTGGCGCCCCTTGGACCTTGTGTGAACAGAACAACCAAGCTAATCAGCACCCGGTGAACCAGAGGGGGGATTCTGGTCAGGGAATGGAGCTGATATCCCTAGCCACCCAGGGATAAAATCCGGGCCACTGCTGAGCCAGGAAGAAGGGACACTTCCCAAAAGAGGGAGGGTTCTGTTGGAGGACAGGGAAGGGTATTTTTTATTTT
Source organism: Tolypeutes matacus (assembly GCA_026826555.1). Classification (NCBI taxonomy): domain Eukaryota; kingdom Metazoa; phylum Chordata; class Mammalia; order Cingulata; family Chlamyphoridae; genus Tolypeutes; species Tolypeutes matacus. Next base: position 3,472,243 of record JAKSZT010001078.1, on the reverse strand, counting down.
CAGACATCGATCTGGCTGCCTGCACTGCCCCATAGCTTTGGGGAGCAGATAAGCTGACCTGAAGCAGCATCAGACTGAGAGCAGACACGAATCTGCACTCAAACTGATTTACTTAGCAGCCCGGTGATGCTCAAGCTCGGCTCCAGCAGGGGCGGAATCGGCCGTCTTTACCACTCATCACTGACTAACATCAGAGCTTCAGCTAACCTGGGGAGTCCAGAAATTGGGATGTGCTTGATTAATTTCCACGGGCCCAACTAGGGTCCCTTCCGTAAGGGGGTTGGTCTAGAAGAGGAATTATTTTGGGTCTTGCATTTCGCTAAAAAAAATAAAAATTAAAAAAAAAAGTGAGAAGGTCACTTCAATAAATGAAAAATAAATTCTTTTTAATTTAGTTTAATATCTAAAAGCTGCTTCAGGACCTCGATATAGAACCCTGTGGGGAAATTGTTTGATAAACACAAGTAGGCAGGAAGGATCCACGTGGACCCTAGGGGAATCATTGACCCTCCTTAGCTCTGTTTGACTGCTTGCCTGTGTGGATCTTTGGTTTCTTTCTGTTTCTTTCTGGTCTCTTGCTATTCTTTCCTCTTTCCTCCCCCCTTTCTTTTTTCTTCTATTTTTTTTAATTAGTTGCTGCCAGCTGGTCGCTTCTTTGCTGGGCTTCTTTATCAGTAATTTCCCAATCGCTGTATATATTGATCTGTATTACAAACTATCGCTTATCCTTCCTGCATCTTTCTGCCTTCTGTTTTCTGTTGTGGCTCTTAGAGACAACATTTTTTCATAGGCCCACAACTTAAGGGTGTCAATTTCTATTCCATCTATTTTGTTTTCTTCTTCTTCTTCTTTTTTTTTTTATTAGTATTAACTTTTTCCTTTCAGACATTTCCTTACTATTTCTCTCCCTCCTCATAATTCTAGCCTTCTAAATCACTATATATATATTCCTCCATTTGTTTTCCCAGTCCATTGTAGGAACTCCATATTTTTTTCCTAGTACTCTACACTGCCTACATAAGTTAAATATTCATCTCATTAAGTATCATTTGGCCCCTCTTCTAACTTTTATCAATATTACTATTATCCTTCTGCCTTTTTTACATCTTTTGATTCCTCTAGCCCTAACCTTGTTCCTTCAAGGGAACATAGAAAGAAGCAAGGAAATAAAATAAGAAGAAAAACTGCCGAAGAGAAAACTTAACTCACACGCAGAACCAACAGCTAAATAAAATTCTAGAGCATAGAGAAAAGCTAATCAACTGAACAAACCCATCAAGATGATATGATGACCAGAGGGCAACAAAAAATACAAATGACTCTGAGAAACTGGAAAACATGGAAAGGAAAATTACAGACCAATTTCTCTAATGACCCTAGATGCTAAAATTCTTAACAAAATACTTGCTAATCGCATTCAACTACATATCAAAAGGATTATACACCATGACCAAGTGGGTTTCATCCCGGGTATGCAAGGATGGTTCAATATAAGAAAATCAATCAATGTAATACACCACATAAACAGATTGAAAGAAAAAAATCACATGATCATCTCTATAGATGCAGAAAAAGCATTTGACAAAATACAGCACTCTTTCCTCATAAAAACACTACAAAAGATAGGAATAGATGGAAACTTCCTGAAAATGATAAAGGGTATATATATAAAACCCAAAGCTAGCATCATTTTCAATGGTGAAATCCTAAAAACCTTCCCTGTGAGATCGGGAACAAGACAAGGATGCCCACTATCACCACTCCTATTTAACATTGTCTTAGAAGTACTTACAAGAGCACTGAGACAAGAAAAGGACATAAAAGGCATCCAGATTGGAAAAGAAGAAGTAAAAATTTTATTATTTGCGGATGACATGATCCTATACATAGATAGCCCTCAGAAATCTACAACAAGGCTTCTAGAACTTATAAAGGATTTCAGAAATGTTGCAGGCTATAAGGTCAACGCTGAAAAATCAGTCGCATTTCTGTACACCAATAACGAGCAAACTGAGAAGAAAATCAGGAAAAAAATACCATTTACAATAGTTAATAAAAGAATGAAATACATAGGAATAAATTTAACTAAAGATGTAAAGGGTTTATATACAGAAAACTACACAACACTGTTAAAGGAAATCAAAGAAGACTTAGATAAATGGAAAAATATTCCCTGTTCATGGATAGGAAGACTAAACATCATCAAGATGTCTATCCTACCCAAACTAATCTACAGATTTAATGAAATCCCAATAAAAGTCAACATTATATATTTTTTAAGGAACTGGAAAAACTAACCACAAAATATACTTGGAGAGGCAAGAGGCCCCGAATTGCCAAAGATATATTGAAAAAGAAAAATGAAGTTGGAGGTATCACACCCTGACTTTAAAACATACTACAAAGCTACAGTGATCAAAACTGCATGGTATTGGCACAAGGAGAGACCTACTGACCAATGGAACAGAACTGAGAGTTCTGATATACATCCTCGCATATACAGTCATCTGATATTTGACAAGGCCATGAAGCACACTCAGTTGGGAGAGAATGGCCTCTTTAACAAGTGGTGCTTGGAGAACTGGATACCCATAACCAATAGAATGAGAGAAGAATACCATCTCACACCTTAGACCAAAATGAACTCAAGATGGATCAAAGATCTAAATATAAGAGTCAAAACCATAAAGCCCTTGGAAGATAATGTAGGGAAGCATCTACAGGACCTTGTAATAGGAAATGATTTCATGAACTTCACAGACAAAGCATAGGCAGCAAGAGAAAAAATAGATAAATGGGATCTCATCAAAATTAAAAGTTCTGCACCTCAAAGGATGTTATTAAGAAAATAAAAAGGCAGCCTACCCAATGGGAAAAAATATTCGGCAACCATATATCTGATAGGAGCCTAGTATCCTGCATATATAAAGAAATCCTACACCTTGAAAATAAAAGGACAAACAACCCATTTAAAAAATGGGCAAGTGACCTGAAAAGACACTTCTCCAAGGAAGAAATTCAAATGGCTAAAAAGCACATGAAAAAATGCTCAACATCACTTGCTATCAGGGAAATGCAAATCAAAACTACAATGAGATACCATCCTACACCCATCAGAATTGCAGCTATTAAAAAAACAGGAGACACTAAATGTTGCTCGGATGTGGAGGAATAGGAACCCTCATCCACTGCTGGTGGGACTGAGGTATGGTCCAGCCACTGTGGAGAACAGTTTGGCGGTTCCTCAGAAAACTAACACTAGATCTTCCATATGATCCAGCAATTCCACTTCTGGGTACATACCCAGAAGTACTGAAAGCAAAGACACAAACAGATATATGCACACCAATGTTCATAGCAGCATTGTTCACCATTGCCAAAAGTTGGAATCAGCCCCGGTGCCCATCAACAGATGAATGGATAAGCCAAATGTGGTACATACATTCAATGGAATATTACTCAGCTGTAAGAAGGAACAAAGTGCTAACACATGGAATGACATGGATGGATACTGAAGACCTTATGTTGAGTGAAGCAAACCAGGCACTGGAGGATGAACAGTATATGACCTCACTGATCTGAACTGAGGAAAGTGAGCAGTCTCTGAGAACCATTGTCTGAAAGATAGGTTAACAAAGGAGAGTAAGAGAAGAGCATGCTTTGAGCCATCACCCATATGGACATAATCTATGGTAAAGGGATAGAGTGTGGTTGCATGTTGGGGGATGGGGCAGATGAGTGGTGGTGTTCCTGGGTTTGGTGGTGTAGCACGGCGTGTGGGTGGATTAGGAAGGGCAGGTTCAAATCCCCAGGGCATGTAACTGTGAATCTTGACATTCCATGGGTCGGGAGATGGTGGTATCATGGGCCCTGGGGAGCTGGGGGGAAGGGAGTAGTCAAGATCTAATGGGTTGTTTTGTGGTCATGGGGAAGGTTTTTCATTACCTTACAGTAATGGACACAGGACATGGTAAATATCATCAAAATTATTAAAATGTATCATCTAAATTGTAAACTATAATGTAAATCATTGACAATGTTTAGTTGCTATATTTTGCTATATCTATAACAGTTATAACAATGCTAACATCCAAAAAAAATGCGGGGGGGTTAATATGGAGTGGGGAAAGGGGTTGGTTTCATATCTGGGTGTCTCCGGCACTCCCTGTGTGACTTTGCTGTAACCTAAAACTTCTTTGAAAATTAAATGAAAAATTGGGCGACAATGGGGATTGAGAGGGGGAAGGTGTCACGGCACACCAGACACCGGATTACACAGTGATAAAAGGAGGGAAGGAAAGGAAAAGAGAAAGGAAAAAAAAAAAGAATATATATATATATATATTAAAGGCATTTCCTTTGCTTTTTTGGCCATTTTTTGAATGTCCCAATCCATTAATTATATTTTATTTTGTTTTGTTTTTTGTTTGATTATTTGTTTTTTTTTTCCTTCTCTTTTCTTTTTTTTTTTCCCCCTGATTTTCCTTCTTTGTCTCTTGCATGCAAGCTTATCATACTTGTTTCTTTTTCCTAGTAAGTGTATTTGATTATTTTATGGACTACATATTCATGGAGGATTTGGATCACAGAAGGGTTACAATGGGTACTGCAGGGGATTATTGGTTGGGGGTGTCTGGGAGGGGGGTTTCATACGAATTAGTTCATCCGAATATACATGAAAGATATACAAAATCATTCAAAAGATCAAAAGATGGCGCATGGTCATGATGGATGGACAATCACACAATAAGTGAGGGAATCTGTATTCCTAGCCTGGAGAGCTCTGCCACAGTGTCCAAGGGAGCAGCAATAGTCCTCTGAGTGCATGGACAGTGTCTGTCAAAAGAGGATGACCATTGAGCTGTAGGGTAGGAGTTGCAGCTCCACCTAGATTTCATGCACACCTGGCACATAGGTAGGCGGGAGGCTCCATTCTCTGGAAGTATACCTAAAAACTCTATGGTTGGTGGCAAGGCTCCAGGATGTGTAAGTTCATTGAGGGTGGTGGGCCACACTGTGGGAGATGTTTGTGTGGGATGTGGTGGGAGGTGTGGGAGGTGGGGAATATGGGAATCCCAGTGGGTTCCGTGTAATATTTTGGTTAATCTAAGCACCTCTTAAAATATATGTATATATATATATATATATATATATATATAAATAATATTTTTGTAAGCAAATACACATATATGCATATATATTTATATATCATTTTGCAAATGTTTGTATGTATTGTGAGACTTTTGATTTTTACCCATAATAAAAAAAAAAAAAAAAAGTGGATGACCCACTGATGTGTTCTTTTTATTGATGACTACCCTTGTGAGTCTTTGCTCTTGTAACTGAGACTTAGCCTGCAGTTGTGGGGTGCCTAAGGGTTGCCACCTGAGAGCCTCCTTGTTGCTCAAATGTGGCCTCTCTCTAAGCCAAACTCAGCATATGATTGCATTACCTTCCCTCCAACATGGGACATGACTCCCGGGGATGAGCCTCCCTGGCAACGAGGGATTAATACCAAGTGCCAACTGGCAACACAACTGGAAAAAGACCTTGAATTAAAGGGGGAAAAGGTAAAGACAAATGAGTTCAAGTGGCTAAGAGACTTCAAAGAGAGTCGGGAGTTCATCCCAGCAGCAACTCTTACACACACCTCAGTAGGAGCTCATAGAACATCTAAGTGCCTATCACCCCACACAGAGGGGCTCCTGAGAGCTCTGGAGACACCCCGGTCCTATGTAAGTGGGGATAGACCCAGAGACTGATGCCTTATCAGTGGGCTCTATTTTGGAATCTGTGCTCCTGAGAGTGACAGAATTAGACTGAAATAAGTCCTCCCTGCACATGGTTCATCAGTCCCTTGCATTCAAACCTATATGTGATGCTGAAGTTTTTAGGTATACTTCCAGAGACTGGAGCCTCTGGCCTACTTATGTGCCAGGTGTGCATGGAATCTCGGTGGTGCTGCAACTCCTACCCTACAGCTCAATGGACTCATCCAAGTCACCTGGCGAGGAGACAACGATGGGCAACGGCCATCCCAGGGAATGGAGAGGGCCTGCATCTGCAGGCAGGATCATCCCACCCACCATATCCATGGGATATAAGCCCTCTCTCACTTGGAGGTGGAGTGGACATCACCATCCCAGTCCCCTCAGGATTAGGGGAAAAACTATGGACTAGAGTGGACTTGATGGTATTCTGTTGTTCACATATGGTGATTCTAGCAATGGAAGAAATTATAACAATGAGGTGGAGCCAGTGACCACTTGACACTTTTGGGGCAGGGAGGGGACAAGCAGTTGAAATAACGGGGCTTCTATGGGATTTGGTGTTTGTCCTGAGTACCGTTGTGGCAACGGATGTAGGCCATTTTAAATCAGCACACACCACTCAGAACTGTGTGGGAGAGTGTGGTCTACGGTGTGAACTGTGGTCTATGGTTGGTGGCAAGGCCCCAGGATGTGTAAATCCATTGAGGTTGGCGGGCCACACTTGTGGGAAATGTTTGTGTGGGATGTGGTGGGAGGTGTGGGAGTTGGGAAACATGGGAATCCCAGTGGGTTCTGTGTAATATTTTAGGTAATCTAAGCACCTCTTAAAATATATTTATATATATATATAAATAACATTTTTAAGCAAATGCACATATATGCATATATATTTATATACCATTTTGCAAATGTTGGTATGTATTGTGAAAATTTTGATTTTTACCCACAATAAAAAAAAAGTATAGAAATGCTATTGATTTTTGCATATTTTTCTTGTATCCTGCCACTTTGCTGAACTTGTCTACTAGTTCTAGTAACTTTGTTGTGGATTTTTCAGGAGACTCTTGATATAGGATACTATCATCAGGGAATAAAATTTTACTTCTTTCTTTCCTATTTGGGTGCCTTTTATTTCTTTATCTAGCCTAATTGCTCTAGCTATAATCTCTAGCAAAATATTGAATAATAATGGTGTCAGTGGGTATCCTTCTTTTGTTCCTGATCTCAATGGGAAAGCTCTCAGTATTTCATCATTGAGTGCAATGTAGGATTTTCATATATGTACTTTACCATATTGAGGAAAGTCCCTTCTATTCCTATCTTTTGGAGTGTTTTTAACAAGAAAGCGTGCTGTATTTTGTCAGATGCCTTTTCTGCATCAATCGAGAGGATCATGTGATTTTTCTTCAATTTAAGAATATGTGTAGCAGTTTGGTGTTTATGAATTCCAAAAATAGATATTGGATTGTATTTGTAAACTGGTCTGTTCTTCTGGGTGTATTAGATTGTATTAGACAAAGGGGTTTCACATTTACTTTATTAAATCAATATTGCCCTAAATAATGTGGCGTTTCAGGGCTCTGGAGACAGGTCCTGTTGCCAGGGCAGATAGCTCTGGAGTTTGGTGACTTGCCAGTGGGCCCTACTTTAGAATTTGTGCTCCTGAGAGTGACAGAGTTGGACTCAGTTATGGCTTCCCTACACATGGCTCATCTGTCCCTTCTATTTGAACCTATACTGGGTGCTGTAATTGGTAAGTGTATGTCCAAGAGACTTTAATCTTTGGGCTGTCCATGAGCCAGCTTAGCCCTGAGCCTCAGCAGAGTTGCAACACCTACTCTCCTGTTCATTGGACTCTCCCAGGACAACTAACAAGGGGGTGAGGATTGACAACCACCATACCAAGGAATCAAGAGTGCCTACAAATGCAAGCTAATGAGAATTATCCATTGGCTATATGAGATCAAAGCCCCCCTCTCAGTTAGAGGTGGAGTGACATCACCATCCCAGAATCCTCAGAATTGTTTAATGAAGTATGGACTAGAGTGGACTTGCTGGTATTCTACTATAGACATTGTGATTCTAGCCATGGAAGAAATTACAATATTGATGTGGAGACAGTAGCCACTGGAGGGTAAAAGAGGTGTAATACAGGGACTTTTTGGGACTTGGGCAACATCCTGAATGACACTGCAGTGACAGATACAGGCCATTATATATGTTCCCATAACCTGCAGAATTGTATGGGAGAGAGTGTAAACTACAATATAAACTATGGTCCATGCTCAATGGCAATGCCCCAGGATGCATTTATCAATTGCAATGTGCCACACTAATGAAGGATGTTTTTTATGTAGGAGGGTGTAAGAGGTGTGGGGAGTGGGGCATATGGGAATCCCTATGTTTTTAGTGTAACATTTATGTAACCTAAGTATCTTTTAAAAAATTAAAAAAATATATTTAAAAAAACAGATTGAAGCTTTTATTTGACCACATCATTAGTGCAACTCAGTTTGAGTCTCCATTCTCCTCCCCTCCCCCCTTTATGGGCTATATAAATGAATGCTTAGTCAAAGACAGGGAAGTAAATGCACAAAGAAGAACACAGAGGAAGAGAGGATACTGCAGTCCTGGGAAGAGAGATGATCCTGATACTCTACAGGTAACCTTGTGAAGAGACCAGAGCAATTGAGTCCAGAAAGAAATGAGCCCCAGGAAGAGAGCTGAGGCTTAGGCCAGCGTGCAACTGAGATCGGAGGAAGCTGGGCCCATGGAGCCTTGTGAAGAAGGAAGGCTGAACCCTTGCATACATTGGCAACCATCTTGCTCCAACACATGGCAACATACTTTGTTGAGGGAAGTAACTTACACTTCATGGCCTTGTGACTGTGAGCTTCTACCCCAAATAAATACCCTTTATAAATGCCAACAGATTTCTCATACTTTGCATCAGCACCGCTTTGGATGACTAATACAATATGGATTATTATAGTAGTTGATTTTCTTTTGTTGAACCACTCTTGCATACCGGGGATAAAACACACTTGATCATGGTGTATAATTCTTTTAATGTGCTTTTTGATTCAGTTTGCAAGTATTTTGCTGAGGATTTTTGCATCTATATTTATTAGAGATGTTGTTCTGTAATTTTCCTTTTTTTGTTAATATTTTTATTTGGTTTTGGTATTAGGGTGATACTGGCTTCATAGAATGAATTTGGTGGCATTCTTTACAGTTTTTTGGAAGAGCTTGAGCAAGTTTGGTATTAGATCATCTTAAAATGATTGGTAGAATTCACCTATGAAGCTTTCTGGTACTGGGCTTTTCACCTTTCGGAGATTTTTGATGACTGTTTTAATCTTCACTTGTAATTCATTTGTTGAGGTCTCCTATTTCTCCTGGGATCAGTGTAGGTGGTTCATGTGTTTCCAGGAATTTGTACATCTCCTCTACATTGTCTAGTTTTTTGGCAAATAGTTGTTCATAGTATCCTCTTATGATCTCTCCTATTTCTGAGGAGTCAGTAGTAATGTCCCCCCTCTCATTTCTCAACTTATTTATTTGCATCTTCTCTCTCTTTTTTCTTTGTCAGACTAGCTAACGGTTTGTCAATTTTGTTGATCTTCTCAAAGAACCAACTCTTGGTTTTGTTGATTCTATTCTTTTTTTTTAATTTCATTTGTTTCTGCTCTGATCTTTACTATTTCTTTCCTTTGTCTTGGTTTGAGATTAGTTTGCTTCTCTTTTTCAGTTTCTCTAGGTGTGCAGTCACATCTTCAATTTTAGCTCTTCTTTTTAAATGTAAGCATTGAAGGCTGTAAATTTCCCTCTCTGCACTGCCTTTGCTGTATCCCTTAGGTTTTTCTATGTTGAGTTCACATGTTCATTTGTCTCAAGATATTTACTGATTTCTCTTGCAATTTTTTAATTGACCCACTGATTATTTAAGAATTTGTTGTTTAATCTCCATATATTTATTAGTTTTCCATTTTTCTGTCCATTATTGATATCTAGTTTCATTCCACTATGATCAAAGAACGTGTTATGTATAATTCAATCTTTTAAAATTAATGAAACCTTTGTTGTGATCTTTTAATTCATGCTTTCTGTTTACTTTTTGATCCTCTCCCCATATGTTCTATCCAATGCTGAGAGTGGTGTATTAAAGTGTCCAACTATTATTATAGAAACATGTTTCTCTCTTCAGTTTTGCCAGTGTGTCCTTCATGTATCTAGGTTAGATGTATAAATATTTATTATGGTTATTTGTTCTTGGTGAATTTCCCCTTTAATATATATATATATAATGACTTTCTTCATGTCTTATAATAGATTTGCATTTAAAATATATTTTGTCTGATATTGGTATTGCTACTGCAGATATTGTTTACTATTTGCATGGAACATCTTTTTCCAACCTTTCACGTGCAACTTGGTTGTGTCCTTACGTTTGAGGTGATTCTCTTGTAGACAGCATATAGTTGCATCATATTTTTAAAAACATTTTGTCAGTCTATGTCTTTTGATTGGTGAATTCAAGCCTTTAATATTTGATGTTATTACTGTAAAGAAATTATTTACTTCATCCAATTTGTCCTTTGGCTTTCCATTGTCATATCTTACTATTGTCTGTCTTTTTAACCTTTAATTTATCCTTCCTAATAATTTTCATTTCTACACTCTTCTTCAAGCCTCTTACCCTTATTTTTTCCTTTCAGGCTGCAGCACTCTGTATTGTATCTCCTGTAAATCTTGTCTTTTGATAACATTCTCTCTCAGTTTTTGTTTGTCTGTGAAGACTTTAAACTCACCCTCATTTTTGAAGAACAGTTGTGCTGGATAAAAAATTATTGCTTGACAGTTTTTCTCTTTAAGTATATTAAATACATCAAACCACTTTCTTCTCATCTCCTGAGTTTCTGATGAAAGATCAGCATTTAGTCTTATTCAGGTTCCCTTACATGTGATGCATTGCTTTTCTTTTCAGAATCCTTTCTGTATCCCTGATATTTTTCATTCTGAGTAGTAAGTATCTCAGTGTAGGTCTATTCAGATTTGCTCTGTTTACGGTGCTTTTTCCATCTTGTATATTGATGTCTTTCATAAGGTTTGGGAAATTTTCAGTCATTTTTTTCTCAAATATTCTTTCTTTCCCCTTTCCATTCACTTCTCCTTCTGAGTCACCAATAAAGTGTAAGTTTGTGTATTTCACATTGCTATTCAGATTCCTGAGACCCTGTTCTATTTTTCCATTCTTTTCTCTTTCTGTTTTCCTGTCTTTTTAAGTTCACGTGTTTTCCTGATTTCGTTAATTTTGTATTCCATCAATTCAGATCTGCTGTTCTATGCCTCTAGTGTATTTTTAATGTCTTCATTGTGTCTTTCATTCACATAAGCTGTTACTTTTCTTTGCAGTCTTTCAAATTGTTCTTTATGCTCACTCAGTGTTTTCTTAATATCCTTTATCTCTTTAGTAATATTTTCCTTCAACTCCTTTAATTGATTTAGGAGATTTATGTGATTATCCTTGATTAGTAATTTTTAAATCCTTTGTCTCATCAGGATATGTCATTTTTTCCTTTGGCTGGGCCATCTCCTCCTCTTTCTTAGCATGGCTTGTACATTTTGCTTATATTTGGCATCTGAATATGTTGGTGAATTTACACTAAGAGTCAGTTTCTGTGTCTTGCCTAGTGGTTTTTTCCCACAGCTTTTCTTTGATTTTTGGTTCAAGTTATTTTGAGTCTTCAAAATTGGCCAGCTTAAGTAATTAAAATTAGGCAATGGATTCACTAAAGGGGCAAAGACCTCTCTCAGGGGTTCAGGACAGTAGAGACCTAAAAGCAGTTTTTCTCCTTGCAGTTTCCTGGATGGCCAGCAGGTGGCACTTGTCAGCCAATCTTTCCATCAAAGTGGCTCTTTCAACCTCTACTTGCTATTATTTCTGGTCTGGCCAGAGCTGAGATTTAAAGCTTGCTCTGCTGGCAAATTCAGTGTATAAATATTTCTAAAGATATATTTGTCAATTTAAAAAGCTCACTGGTAGAATAAAGAGTTTGCTGCAGTAATGCAAAAAGGAAGCCAGTACAAGGTCTTCACCAGGTTGAAATGGGATTAGCTTTTTAGTTCTTTTAATATTCTTCACAGAAGGATGTAATTTCTGTTTCACTGGCAATTCCAGATGCTGTCATCTTTTAATAGGAGTCTGTCATCATCTTCCAAACTCAATACTAGTTCATTTGTCTTTGATTTATGTGCTTGATGAATAATTTAGAGCTTATCATATTTATAATTTCTGAAGGCCAGCAGGCTGGTCCTTAAAGAAATATTGTGCTGTAGAAATACTATAAATTCCTTTGTAGTTTGGCTCAAATTTACTCCGTGATATACTATGGGTTTGAAATTGTGATGCTCAAATGACCAAATGAGGTGAAGTGTAACTTTTATGTCTTCAGAAGCCATGTGAAGGACTTCCTGGTGATCCAGCAATTTCATTCATAGCTAAGCACTGTAGGGAATCTCATGGTGTGAATGAGGAAAACTTCTTTCTGCCCTCCACTGTACTCTCCCTCTTCCCGTTGGAGAAGGTGTCTGTTCCCCTCTCAGTTGGCTGCAGTGAGCCATGGGTTTTGTCCAGGCTGTTTGCCTTGAGAGTGAAGGATGGGTACCATTTCTGGCCTTGGGGTTTAGCAACTCACAGTTTGTTTTGGCTTTATATCTCTGTCTAGTAGCACTGTCCTGCTCTGTTGACCCCTGAAGCAGGTCTCTCAGACAGCTTTTTGCCCTTCCTCCATTGTTTTTGTGAGAAAGTTGAGCCCTGCCTGCCTACTCTGACATCATCTTCCCAGAAGTCTCAACTGTAGAATTTTAATAAATGACTTTCATCATGTTAAGGAAGTTCCCTTCTGTCTTAGTGTCCCAGGACTGCTGTAAGAAATTACAAATAAACACAAAAAAGCTGAATGGCTTAATACAACAGAAATTTATTGTTTCACAGTTCTGGAGTCTAGAAGTCTGAAACCAAGGTGTTGGCAGTGCCATCTTCCTCTAAAGGCTATAGGGAAGAATCTGTTTCTTGCCTATCTCCTGGTTCTTGGTGACCCTAGAGATTTCTTGGCTTGTATATGCACCTGTTTCCATCCTCACATGGCATTCTCTTCTCTCTGTCTTTCAGTATCCAATTTCCTCTTCCTATAAGGACACCAATCACAATGGATTAGGGCTAACTCTAAAGCAATTTGGCCTCATCTTAACTAATAGTGCATTCAATTTCCCTATATTTAAATAAAGTTACATTTACAGACCAGAGGTTGGGACCTTGAACATGTATTTTGGTGGAGACACAATTCAAACCATAATAACTTCTATTACTAGTTTGCAGATTCTTGTTATCATGAAAGGGTATTGGATTTTGCCAAATGCTCTTTCTATGTCTATTGAAATTATCTAATTTTCCCCCCTTTGTTCTATTAATGTGGTGTATTACATTGATTGATTTTCTTATGTAGAACCACACTTACAGTCCTGGGATAAATCTCACATAGTCATGGTGTATAATCCTTTTAACGAGCCATTGGGTTCTGTTTTCTGGTATTTTGTTGAGGATTTTTGTGTCTATATTCCTAAGGAATATTGTTCTGCAGTTTCCTTTCTGTGGTACCTTTGGCTTTGATATCAGGGACTCATAGAATGTGTTAGGGAATGTTTTCTATTTCTGGGAAGCATTTGAGTGACTTTGACTTCTTTAAATGTTTGGTAGAAATCCTGATTGAAAACTGGATTTTTCTTTGTTGGGAAATTTTGGATTACTAATTCAAAATTCTTTACTTGCTATAGGTCTGTTGAGATTTCTTGAGCCAGTTTTTGATAATTTGTGTATTTCTAAGAATTTGTCAATTTCATCTAGATTATCTAATTGGTTTACGTGTAATTGTTCTGCGTTCTCTTGTAATTCTTTAATTTTTGTAATGTCAGTAGTAATGTCCCCACTTCTTTTTCTGATTTTTGTTTATTTGTACCTTCTCTCTTTTTCATTAGTCCATCTAGCTAAAAGTTTTTCACTTTTGTTGATTTTTTTCAAAGAACATACTTTTGGTTTTCTTGATTGTCTCTTTTGTTTTTCTTCTATCTGTTTGCTTTAACCTGCTCTAATCTTTATTTCCTTTTACTGCTGGCTTTGGGTTTAGTTTGCTCTTCTTTTTTTATATTTCCTTAAGGGTGATTTGTGATCTTTGTTCTTTTTATAATGTGGGCATGTACAGCGATAATTTTCCCTCTAAACTCAGCTTTTTGCTACATCTCATAATGTTGTGTTTGCATTTTCACTTATATAAAAAGTATTTTCTAATTTCCTTGATGATTTCTTCTTTGATCCATTGGTTGTTTACGAGTGTGCTTTTTAATTTAATATATATTTTTATTTTTAAAAAATATTTAATGGATTTATTAAAGGATAACCAACTTGATCAATTATACAATTATAACAGCATTTAAAGTTAAGGACAGATTGATGTTTGTCATCTTGCTGCAATAAAAACCATGAAATTTTCTCTATTAAGGGTCCTTTTAAAATGTTTTTTAAGAGGTTTATTTTAAAATATTGGTTCCCATCAAATTAAGGGCATAGAAACACATATGTGTGTATGTTTTTAGTTCAGTCGTATTCCAACCCTGCTTTTCTTTAAGGTCGTGTTTGTCTACACTCCACCAAAAAACATGCAGATATAAAGACATCTAAGATTAGTTACAGATCACAGTTGTATTCACATTTTCTAGTCTTCTTGGTCATCACAGGCCTAGCATCTACCTTGTTAAACTTATCTGGAAAACATTTTGGCTTTCACAAAATTAAAGGTGTGCAATCACTGGTGCATTTTCAGAATACTCCCTAATGCTATCATTGTCTAAATATCAACTTGTAAAGATGAAATGGCAGCTGGGGCAGCTGTAGAAAGAGTATTTGATCCTCAGGCTCTGCAGCATTTGATATTCTTGACCACACCTTCCTTCTATTTTTTTTTAAATATATATTTTAAAAGATGCTTAGATTACATAAATGTTACACAAAATTTACAAGGATTCCCATGTTCCCTACCTCCCACATCTCCCATAACATCCCATGAAAACATCTTTCATTAGTGTGGCACATCACCTGCAATGGATATACACATCCTGGGGCTTTGCCATTAAGCATGGACCATAGTTCACATTGTAGACCACACTTTCTCCCACACAGTTCTGCATGTTATATGCTGATGTAAAATAGCCTATATCTGTCATTGTAATGTCACTCAGGATAATTCCCAAGTCCCCAAAAAGCCCTTGTATTACAACTGTTTTTCCTTTCAATAACATCAATAACAAGAACCCATTCGTGGACACTCCTCCTTAGCCAGACACTGCCCCTGCACTCGGGGGACTGTTGCTGCTCCCTTGGAGAATGTGGCAGAGCTCTCCAAGCTGGGAATTCAGTATTCCCTCATTTATTGAGTGATTTTCCACTCACTGTGACCATGCCCCACCCCTTGATCATTTGACCAATTTTATATATCTTTCATGTATATTCAGGTGAACTTCCTCCCATGAAACCCCCATCCCAGACACCCCCCACAAATGATCCTCTCCTGCCCACATTGTATCCCTTCTGTGATCTAAAGATTCCTTGACGATTAAGCCTATATAATAGTGAAATACAAGTAATAGGAAAATGAAATAATAATGATAAGTTTAAATGTAAGAGATATATGGAAACTTAAAAAAAAAAAACGCTAACAATAAAACAAAATTAATGGATTGGGATATTCAAAAAAATGGGAAAAAAAAACAAAAAAATTTTTTTTTTTAATTTTAAATATTTTTCCTTTTATCACTGCATTTTCAGGTGTCCAGTATGTACCATGGCACCTTCCCCCCTCACTCCCAAGTGTCTCCCAAATTTTCATTTAATTTTCAAAGAAGTTTTCAGTCACAGCAAAGTCACATACAGAATACTAGAAACTCTCATATTCCCAACCTCCTACACCTTTCCTCACCCCATATGTAACCGCTGGGGAATTTGATGTAATTATGAATTCCAAAAATATAATTGAATCATGCTTGTAAACTGATCTGTTAATCTGGGCATGATTAGGTTAGGATTAGGGCGTTGAGCCCCACCCCTTGGTGGGTGGGGAATTGAATATAAAAGGCAAGGCAAAGGACAGTTGAAGCAGTCTTTTGAGAAGCAGTTTTGATGTTGGAAAGAAGGCCCCAGGAGAAGAGAAGCAAGCCGTTTGCCTGATCGTCTGCAGCTGACCTTGTGGAGGAAACAGGAGCTAAGCCCAGAGAGAAACGTAGCCCCGGGAAGAGAGGAATCCCAGAAGCCTAAACCGTGGCAAATGCCGGCAGCTGTCTTGCTCTAACACATGACAATGAACTGTGGTGAGAGAAGGAACTTATCGCTTTGTGGCCTGGTATCTGTGGACTTATACCCCAAATAAATACCCTTTATAAAGACCAACCCATATTTGGTATTTTACATTAGCACCCCTTTGGCTGACTAATACACCATATTAAAACCTTTTTGTATGTGGACGGTAGCATTGTTATAATTGTTATACAGATAGTGAAACATAGTTATAAAACATTGTCAATGGTTTACAGTATAGTTTACAATTTAGATGGTACAGTTTAATAATTTTTTATGATATTTACCATGTCCTGTGTCCATCACTGTAAGGTAATGAAAAACATTTCCCCTGACCACTAAATACCCCCTGTTTGATCTTTTCTGTTCCTTTCTCCCCATCCCCCTGGGGCACACGACACCCCTCTGTCTTGACTCATTGGATGACAAGATTAATATTTAAATACAACAAGAGGTTTGACATGCTGATTGTCCTCCCCTATTAGGATCCACCCTTGCTCCTAAGAGATACCCACCTGTCTGTTTCTGGGTGAATCTGTCCTCCCAAAAATGGGGTCCGTCTCCTTCCCACTCACTGTGGGGGTCTCCACTCCCTGACACAACACATTATGACTGGATGAACACTCACATACTCCCCCAAAGCCTACTTCAAATGCACCCCATCTGAATGCCCCCCAAACTACACCCTAAACCAGTGACACTACCTTGTCATATTGCCATAAGAGCATTCCCACTCCTGCACTCCCACCTCATACCCACAAATCCCATGTTCACCTGGTCCCTCTCCCAACTCTCCCTCCAGTATCCAGGGTATTCTAACCTGACCTTCCTAATCTACCCATCTGTAAACCCTGCACCACCAAACCCAGTAATATCACTACTCGTCTGTCCTATCCTTCAATATGCAACTACATGTCATCACTTTACCATAGATTATGTCCGTATGGGTGATGGCTGACAACTTTCTCTTTCTCTCTCTTGTTAACCTATTTTTGAGACAGTGGTTCTCAGAGACTGCTCACTTTCCTCAATTCAAATCAGTGAGATCATGTACTGTTTTTCATTCAATGCCTGGCTAGCTTCACTCAAGATAAGGTCTTCAAGATTCATCCATGTTATTCCGTGTGTTAGCACTTTATTCCTTCTTACAGCTGAGTAATATTCCATTGTATGTATGTACCACATTTTGTTTATCTATTCATCTGTTGATGGGCACCGGGGCTGATTCCAAATTTGGGTAATAGTGAACAATGTGGCTATGAACATTGCTGTGCATCTGTTCATGTCTTTGCTTTCAATTTTTCTGGGTATATACCCAGCAGTGGAATCACTGGATCATGTGGAAGATCTATTGTTAGTTTTCTGAGGAAATGCCAAACTGTCCTCCACAGTGGCTGGACCATTCTACAATCCCACTGGCAGTGGATGAGGGTTCCTATTCCTCCATCACCTCTCCAACGCCTATAGTCTGCTGTTTTTTAATAGCTGCCATACTGATGGGTGTAAGATGGTATCTCATCATAATTTTGATTTGCATTTCCCTAATAGCTTGTGATTCTGAGCATTTTTTTCATGTGCTTTTTAGCCATTTGTATTTCTTCCTTGGAGAAGTATCTTTCCAGGTCACTTGCCCATTTTTTAAATGGGTTGTTTGTCTTTTTATTTTTGAGGTTTAGGATTTCTTTATATATGCAGGATATTAGGCTCCTATCAGATATATGGTTGCCAAATGTTTTCTCCCGTTTGGTAGGCTGCCTTTTATTTTCTTAATAGCTTCCTTTGAGGTGAAGAAGTTTTTAATTTTAAGGAGATCCCATTTATCTATTTTTTCTTTTGCTGTTCATGCTTTGGGTGTGAAGTTCATGAAACCATTTCCTAGTACAAGGTCCTGTAGATGCTTCCTACATTATCTTCCAAGGTCTTTATGGTTTTAGCTCCTATATTTAGATCTTTGATCCATCTTGAGTTGATTTTTGTATAAGGTGTGAGATGGTGTTCCTCTCTCATTCTTTTGGATATGGATATCCAGTTCTCCAAGCACCACTTGTTGAATTGGACATTCTCTCCTAACTGAGTGGGCTTGGTGGCCTTGTCAAATATCAGATGACTGTATATGTGAGAATCTATATCAGAACTCTCAATTCTGTTCCATTCATCAATATGTCTATCCTTGTAACAATACCATGCAGTTTTGAGCACTGTAGCTTTGTAGTATGATTTAAGGTCAGGTAGCATGATACCTCCAATTTCATTTTTCTTTTTCAATATGTCTTTGATGATTCGGGGCCTCTTACATTTCCAAATATATTTTATAGTTAGTTTTACCAGTTCCTTAAAAAATACAGTGTTGATTTTTATTGGGATTGCATTAAATCTGTAGATTAGTTTGGGTAGGATAGACATCTTGATGATGTTTAGTCTTCCTATCCATGAACAGGGAATATTCTTACATTTATTTAAGTTTTCTTTGATTTCCTTTTACAGTGTTGTGTAGTTTTCTGTATATAAGTCCTTTGCATCTTAAGTTAAATTTATTTCTAGGTATTTGATTCTTTTAGTTGCTATTGTAAATGGTATTTTTTTCTTGATTTCCTCCTCAGATTGCTCATTATTGGTGTATAGAAATGCTACTGATTTTTGAGCCTTCATCTTATAGTCTGTGAAATTACTGAACTCCTTTTTACATTCTAGAAGCTTTGTTGTAAATTGCTCAGGGCTTTCTACACATAGGATCATGTTGTCTGCAAATAATGAAATTTTTACTTTTACTTTTCCAATTTGGATGCCTTTTATATCTTTTTCTTGCCTCAGTGCTCAAGCAAGTACTTGTAAGACAGTTTTAAAAAGGATTGCTGATAGGGGGCATCCTTTTCTTATTTCCAAACTCAGAGGGAAGGCTTTGAGGATTTCACCATTGAAAATGATGTTAGCTTTAGGTTTTTCATATATACCCTTTATCATATTCAGAAAGTTTCCTTCTATTCCTATGTTTTGCAGTGTTTTTATCAGGAAAGAGTGCTGTATTTTGTTGAATGCTTTTTCTGCATCTATAGAGATGATCATGTGGTTTTTTTCATTCAATCTGTTTATGTGGTATATTACATCGATTGATTTTCTTATATTGAACCAACCTTGCATACCCAGGATGAAACCCACTTGGTCATGGTGTATAATTCTTTTGCTATGTTGTTGAATATGATTAGCAAGTATTTTGTTGAGGATTTTAGCATCTATGTTCTTTAGAGAAATTGGTCTGTAATTTTCCTTTCTTGTGGTATCTTTGTTTGGCTTTGGTGTTAGGGTAATGTTGGCATCATAGAATGAGCTGGGAATATTCCTTCTACTTCTATTTTTTGGAAGAACTTAAGCAGGATTCATGTTAGCTCTTTCTGGAATGTTTGATAGAATTCACCTGTGAAGCCATCTGGTCCTGGGCTCTTCTTAGTTGGGAGGTTTTTGATGACTGAGTCTATCTCTTTACTTGTAATTGGACTATTGAGCTCATCAATTTCTTCTTTCATCAATGTAGGCCTTTTGTGGGTGTCTAGAAATTTGTCCACTTCCTCTAAATTATCATTCTTGTTGGCATATAATGTTTCAAAATATCCTCTTATGATACTCTTTATTTCTGTGGGATCAGTAGTGGTATCCTCGTTCTCATTCCTTATTTTGTGTATTTGCATCTATTCTCTCTTTTTCTTTGTTAGTCTGGCTTAGGGTTTGTCAATTTTATTGATCTTCTTGAAGAACCAGCTTTGGTTTTGTTTATTTTTTCTAGTGCTTTCTTATTCTCTATTTCATTTAGTTCTGCTCTAATCTTTGTTATTACCTTCTTTCTATTTCCTTTAGGTTTAGTTTGTTGTTGTTTTTCCAATTCCTCCCAGTGTGCAGTTAGTTCTTCAATTTTAGCTCTTTCTTCTTTTTTAATATATGTATTTATGGCTATGAACTTCCCTCTCAGGTCAGCTTTCGCTGCATCCCATAGGTTTTGATATGTTGTGTTGTCATTTTCATTAATTTTAATGTAGTTACTGATTTCTTTTGTGATTTCCTCCTTGGCCCACTGTTTGACTAAGAGTGTGTTGTTTAACTTCCATATCTTTGTGCCTAATCTGATTCTCTGTCCCTTACTGATTTCCAATTTCATTCCATTGTGGTTAGAGAAATTTCTTTGTATAGTCTCAGTCTTTCTGAATTCATTAACAGTTTTTCTGTGGCCTAGGATTTGGTCTATCTTGGAGTATGATCCATGTGCACTCAAGAAGAATGTAAATTCTGCTGTATTTGGGTGTAGTGTTCTGTATATGTATATGTGTATGTCCAGGTCCTCAAATGTATTATTCCAAGTCTTTGTTTCTTTACTGATTCTCTGTATAGATGTTCTGTGTAATGGTCATAATGGTGTATTAAAGTCCCCCACTATAATTGTAGAGGCATTTATTTCTCCACTTAATTTTTCCAGAGTTTGCCTATGTATTTTGAGGCACCCCAATTAGGTGAATAAATGTTTATGATTGTTCTTTCTTCTTGAGAGTTTACCCCTTTTACTAATATATAGTGTCCATCTTTGTCTCTTACAATAGTTTTGCATTTAAAGTCTATTTTGTCTGATATTAGGATAGCTACTCCTGCCCTTTTTTGGCTATTGTTTGCTTGTAAATTTGTTTTCCAGCCATTCACTTTCTGTCTCCTTGAATCCTTGGGTCAAAGGTGGGTTTCTTGTAGGCAGCATATTGATGCACTTAATCTTATTGTGCTTCCCTTGTATGTGATGGTTCTCTTTTCTCTTGCTGCCTTGAATATCTTCTCTTTGTCTTGAGCATTGGACATTTTGACAAGTATATGTCTTGCAGTTGGCCTGTTGGGATTTTTACTGTTTGGGGTGCACTATGCTTCCTGGACTTGTACATTCATCTCTCTCAATAAAGTTGGGAAGTTTTCAGCCATTATTTCCTTTAACACTCCTTCTCTTCCCTTTCCCTTCTCTTCTCCTTCTGGGATGCCTATAATGTGTATGTTTGTGTGTTTTGTATTGTGAGTTAAATCCTTGAGATCCTGCTGGGTTTTCTCTATCTTTTTGTCTATCTGTTCCACTATCTGTTTGATTTCAGATGTATTGCCTTCCACATCACTAATTCTTTCTTCTGCCTGTTCGAATCTGCTGTTATGTGAATCCAGTGTCTTTTTTATTTCTTGAATTGTGCCATTGGTCACCATCATATCCATTATCTTTTTATGTATGTTTACAATTTCTTCAGTATGTCCTTCCCGTGTCTTAAAATCCTTAATCTCTCCCTTCACTTCATTAAGTTGGTCCATGATATTTGTTTGGAAAGCTTTGATTAGTTGTTCGAAGTTCTGCACCTCTTCCTGGTTTTTAGTTCATTCATTGGGCTGGTCCATGTCTTCCTGTTTCTCAGTGTGGTTTGTAATTTTTTGTTGCCCTCTAGTCATCATTTTATCTTGATGGGTTTATTCGGTTGATTAGCTTCTCTCTCTGCTCTGGAGTTTTATTTAGCTGGTGGTCTGTGTGTGTTTTAAGTTTTCTCTTTGAGATTTTGTTCTTCTTATTTTATTTCCTTGATGTTCCCTTGAATGCAAAAGATTAGGGCCAGAGGAATCAAAAGATGTGAGAAAGGAAGAAGGATAATAGTAATATTGATAACAATTAGAAGAGGGGCTGTATAAGGCTTAGTAAAATGAATATTTAACTCATGTAGGCAGTGTAGAGTAATGGGAAAAAAAGTGGTGTACCTACAATGGACTGGGAAACCAAGTAGAGGATAATATATATATAATGATTCAGCAGGCTAGAATGATGAGGTGAGAGAGAAAGAATAAAGAAAGGGCTGAAAGGAAAAAGTTAAAATAATTAAAAAAAGAAGAAAACAGAATAGACAGAATAGAAATTGACACTCTTAAGTTGTGAACTAATGAAAAAAGGTGGTATGTAAGAACCACAACAGAAAGCAGAAGGCAGAAAGATGAAGAAAGGAAAAGAGATAACATTGGGAGACAAAATCAATTTAGACAGAGAGTGGGAAATCACAGAAGAAGAAGCACAGTAAAAAGAGACAAGCTAGCAGCACCTAATTTAAAAAAAAAAAAAGAAAAAAGGGGGAGGAAAGAGGAAAGAAAAGCAAGAGACGACAACTAAACTAAGAAAAACCAAACAATCACACAAGCAAGCAGGCAAACAAAGCTAAGGAAGAACAGTGCTCCTTTTTGGGCCCTTGTGGAACCTCTCAGCCTACTTGTTTTCATCAGTCAATTGCCCTGCAATGTTCTAATTGCAGGGTTTGAGGCAGATTTTAGCGATTAAACTAAATTTTTTAAAAAATTCTTTTTTTATTTTTTAAAGTGACTGTCTTTTTTTTTTTTTCCCTAAAATAAGGGACCCAAAAGAAGTCTTCTTCTAGACTACCCCCTTCACTGAGACCATAAATAGGCTTGTGGAAACTAATCAAGCACTTCCTACTTCCTGGCCTCCCCAGGGGAGCTGAAGCTCTGATGCTTGTCAGTGCAGAATGATAAAATTGGCTGACTCTGCCCCCTCTGCAGCCAAGCCTCAGTATCACTGGGCTGTTGGGTAAATCAGGCTTACTTAGCAGATTTGCCCCTCCCCTTAGCCTGGTGCTGCTTCAAGCTGGCTTATCTGCTCCCCAAAGCTATGAGGGGGTCCAGGCACCCAAATCCACAGAAAGGAAACCCCTCTCTACCCTCCATCAGAACCCTTCCACTCTCGGAGAATGCTACCTCTCACTGGGTTGCCAGCGGGATTTGAGATGTATTGCTGGGTAGCTAGGTAAATCAACCTTCCTCAACAGATTCGCCACACCCTCAGCCTGGTGCTGTTTCAAGCCAGCTATTTTGTTCCCCAAAGCTGCAAGGGGTTCTAGGCAGCCAAATCCACAGAAAGGATTTCCCTCTCAACCCTCAACCAGAACCCTCCCAGTCTCGGAGAATGCTCCCTCTCACTGGGTTGCCGGTGGGAGTCACGGTTCAAACCAGCCTTTTTCCCTGAGGGTGGTGCTCAGCCATCTGTGTCAACCACCACAGGCAGGGGAAAAACTCATGAATCCTTTCTGAGCAATCTACCTCCCTGTCCAGCTCCCTCCAGATCAATATCCCCAAGGTTCTCACTCCATGCACCCCCAGCACAGACCCCCTGGACAGGACCCAATCAGACATCCTCAGAGAGCAAGTCAGCGAGTGCCCTCCTAAACTGATGCCATCTTGCCAAAGCTTGGAAATATATGTCTTTGACTTTAATTTTTAAAAGATATCTTCAATGGAAATAAAATTCTGGTTTAGCTGTTCCTCTCTTCCAATTCATTAAAGTGGACAACCCATTGTTATACAACTTACATAGTTTCTGTTGAATAGTCATTTGTAAATCTCATGTTGCATTAAAAGTAATAAGGGGAGCAGATGTAACTCAACATGGTTGAGCACTTGCTTCCCATGTACAGGGTCCTGGGTTTGATCCCTGGACCTGCTAAAAACAAAGCAAACAAACAAATGAACGAACCAACTTGGGAGAGCCAGTGTGGCTCAGTGGTTGAGTGCTGGCTTCCCATCTACAAGGTCCTGGGTTCAATCCCTGGCCCTGGTACCTCAAAAAAAGTAATGAAGCTTTTCCTATTTCAGCTGCATGATAAATCACTGCATTTGGTTTTTAGCGGTGTGATTATTATGTGTTTAATTGTATTTTCTTTTATTTTTATTGTTCTTGAAGTTTGCTGAGGTTTATTAATCTGTGCATTGCTATAAGTCATCAGTTTTGGAATGTTTTCAGTCATTATCACTTTTCCCTCTGTCTCATCTCCTTTTCTATGTTAGACCTTTCAGACATATTCTTTAATCTCTTACACTGTTTTCTCCTCTTAAAAAAATCATCCCTATATATGTTGCAGTTCCAATATTTTCTGTTTACTCACTTTTTACCTCACTAGCCCTGTTTTACTGTATCCAATTTATCAAAGCCATCCAATGAGTTCTTATCTTCACATCTTAATAAGTATACAAGAATTCCCTTTTGATCCTTTTTAATGGATTTCTAGTTGTCTGTTTAAATTATCCATCATTGCTTCCATTTTTCAACCTTTCCTTTATTTCCTTTAACATGTTAATCATAGATATTTAAAGTATGTGTCTGCAAACTCCAATATTTACGTTGACAGTAGATCTACATTTTATTACTCATTTGTTTGCTTTCCTCTTAGTTATCTCTCACATTTTCCTTCCCCTCTACATAAGCAATAATTTTCTGATAAATTCCCAATCGTTGTTTATAAGAGAACAGCTGAGTTCCCATACAACAGTACCTTCCACTACAGTAAGCTCTCCCTTCCCTTGTTATGCAGATGGCTAATCTAGAGGTGTGCTGTTTTAGTAAGACTTGGTCCAGCCTAGGTCCAGGTGTGCTCCTTGGCCACAATTCTCTTGGCACTCCTGTTGAAAATCTTGTGAGTCTCTGCCTCCTCAACACTCAAAAACTGGGAGACTCAGTTCCGCTCTTCAGAGCTCCCCTCCCCCACAGCTTCAATGTATTTCTGGTTGAGAGTTTGTGTCACATCCTCCCTCAGGAGTCTTTTCCTCATCATACACCTCACACACCACCCCAGAACTAAGCAAATGAAGGCATGGCTGTGCCTTTGTGTTCCTTAACTTTTCAAGACAGGTTCTCACTTTCATCCAAAATCTGAACATCTCCCCAGCAAAAGAAAATGGCAGCAGTCATCAGCTTCTACAGAGAGTGCTTGCTTCTCTAGACCACTTTTCCATTCTGAACAAAGATTATGTAATTAGAAAGCTAGTGTTTAGGATGGGATCATTGGTAAACAGCATCATAAATTAAGGCTTCATATTAAAATTTAAAGCCTAAGTCCTTAACTCATCAAGATGCTTTCTGTTTAGTTAGAAAGTGCAGGTGCAAACAGCAGTGCTTTCATTAATACTTTGTTAATAATTCATTAATAATTCCTTCTTGGTGAGCATTAGCCTCCTGGGGGCCATTGAGGCTCACATGTGTGTCTCTGTTCCCCCCTATGTACAGGTTTTCTCATCAGTTTCCTGGACAGTGTAGAGAGAAAGCAGCCTGAAGATGGGAGGAAAAACCCAAAGTACCTTGGAACTGCATAAAACTATTGACTGACTCCACAAGGGTGTCTCTCCATAGAAGCTGGAAGCCAAGGATGCATTTCCCAGCCAACCTGGGACCCAATCTGCCTCAAGGCACAGACGCAGAATGCTCCTAGGGGTATTTCCAGAGAAACACATTTGCTCTTGTTGGGAAGGGGGTGATGGGGCTGATGGGTCTCACCCCCTTTTCTTTGCCATTCATGGGAAGTAATTTCTCTGTGCAGAGCCCCCTTGCCACTCTCTGCAGAGCCCCCTTGCCAATCTGTGTAGAGCCCCCTTGACACTCTATGCAGGGCCCCCTTGCCACTCTGCAGAGCCCCCTTGCCAGCATGGGGGAACAACCAGGAAAATCAGAGATGAGACTGCTCAGTGGCTAATCCTCCTCCAGCCACTGCCTGCCTTTGTACTTGTTGTATTTGAGGAAGTGAAACTACTGCTTTGAAACCACCATAGCTGGGATGTTTCCTACTTGGGACAAAACACATTTGCAATACTGTAGGAACTAACAGAACCTGGATGGAATCATGCACAGAATATATACATTTTCTCATTCAGTCCCCACAACAACATGTTAGAAATTCCTGCATTTTGCAGATGAGGATGCCAAGAGCCAGGAAATGTAGTGCCTATAGCATCTAATGGCAGAGGCTTTGTTGCCAGGCCTCATGATCCATTCCAGCCCTGCCTCTGCCCATTTTTTCAACTTCAGGGACATGGTCTCTGTCAATGTCACTTCCTCATCTGAAAAGTGGTGATAAAGTAGCTTCCACTCCAGTTCAGAAGAAGCAAAGATGGAAAAGAGCCAAGTGTCCATCAATTGGTGAGTGGTCCATACAATTGAATAACATTCAGTCATAAAAAGAATGGAATTCTGATACATGCTACAATGCACACAAACATCCAAAAACAGTGTGCTAAGTGATGTAAGCCAGACACAGAAGGCCACATAGCATAGGATTCCACTTGTTTGAAATGTCCAGAGCAGGCCAATCTGTAGAGACAGAAAGCAGACTAGTGGTTGTCAGGGGCTGGAGGAGGGATGGATGGGAAGTAGATGTTTAATGGGTATGGAGTTTCCTTTTGGGGTCATAAAAATGTTTTGGAACCAGATAAAGGTGGTAGTTGTACAACAAAGTGAATTGTACATTTTTTAATGGTTAATTTTATATTATGTGGATTTTCCATCAATAATAATAAAAATATTCTCCACTCCTGGCTGTTAATAGAATGAATTGAAATGATATGGGGGAAGTGTTAGCAGTGTGTGGCATCTGGGTAATAATAATTAAAAATCAGCCATTCTAATCATCACTGATATTATTATAGCTGTTTTATTAGCACTTCCAGGCTGCATAAGTGATAGGTTACAGGTGGATAAAGAACTAAATCAACCAATAAGCAGCAAATCAGGATTCTAACCCAAGCCTGCTTCCTGAACTCCCATCTTAAATCCTATTCCGTGGGGGAGGGGTGGGGAACATACAATTGCAATTGCTCCTAGATGGCAGAAGGAGCCAATTTACACATTACAACATTTTACGCTCTGTAATTTTATGTGCGCAGTACCCAGATTGCACATTTCAACAAGTGAAATGATTGAGTCAACCAAAACCTGAGCCTGTGGAACAAAATGACCCTGACTGCCTCTAGTGTCTCCCCCACCCCCCGAGAGAACTACCAATAGACCAATCTGCAGACAGGCCCTGGAGGCATGAGTGGCTAGATACGGCTGCACACCACATGCCACAATTCCATTCCTATGAGGACACTTTCATAGCATTCATGAGTAGTTTTGTTCTGCTTTTTGTTTGTTTGTTTTGCTTTGTTTGTTTTTGGTCAAACAAGGTGTTCTCTAAAATTGCCCCAATATGGCAGAAAGATGAGGATGATGCTTTGTTAATAACCAAAAAAAAAAAAAAAAAAAAAAGAATAAAACCCACAGGCAAGGTGTTATTTATTGATAACAATGTAGAGAATCAGAATATATATAAATGGATACATGAACAATGTGTAAGCAGTGTTCCCTAACAAGCAATTTTAACTCAGAGAATTCAAGAAGGAGGTGCATTTCATGTAAATGCTTCTGTTTAAATGAGCCACTCTGCTGTTTGGGGGTTTATCCAAGAGCCGTTGCCCATGTTGAAAGGCAAGGATTTGTTACTTCCGAGGCCAGTCTGAGGAGATGCCACTTTTACTTGTAAGCCTTCTATAGAATCTCTCCAACAACTTTTTGAAAATCAGACCATTCTTGAATAGCACTACCATATTCACACTTAAATTTAAAAGATCCTTAGAACTCAACAGGCAGTAATTGAAAATAGGGCTCCACAGTTTGCAAACAGGTATATTTCATAAATCCATAAGCACTTTTGTCTCCCTGCTGACAAAAAGCATCACATCAGGAAAGCAAATGCTCTTTATTTCATCCAGCACAAAAATGTTTCATGTGCACTTCCATAAATTCCTCCTGATGATAAATAAAATGCAAAGCTCTGTTCAACGATGGATATGACTTCTTCCTTGAGTTATTTGCAAAATCAGCATTCTAGTGAATTTTTTAGAAGGAAAGTGTATCTTCAACTTGCAGTATGTCTTCAAATTTCTAACACTGCCTTGAGAGACACACCCCTGCAATAATGTGTGTGACTTTAGTTTATACTCATAGAACTGTTCATTTCATTGTCTATTAATCTATGTTCTCAAGTTATTTTCCTTTGAAATTTAGAGTTATAAAATTTAGAGTTTGAATTTAGAGTTATAATTCTGGAATTTAATTAATGCCACAAAAATATTAAGTCTGGTAAAAGGAAAGTGGGAACACTTTTGGTTCATTGATTTTGATATATAAATATATACATATATATATGTGAATCCATATATACAAATACAGATACAGATAACTTTTTTTGAACAGTTTCATAACAAAATGGCATGGAATAAACAAAGGCATAAGCATGTTTGAAAGGAAAACAAAACAAACGAAAAACCAGCAAGAACCGGTGCAGCTCTAAGGATTGCACCTTCCATTCCCTGTTTGCTCTGCCCTGCTGGACATGCCTCTGGGCACCCCTGGGAAACGTGTCCCGAGGTCGCTCTCAGTGGTCCAGGCGTCAAGCTCAGCCTTTCTCGGGACGCCTCCGTGATCTCCTCCAGGCACCACCGGGGCCAGAGCCCTCTTCCCAACACTGCTGGAGCACGTTCCTCGGGGGACTGGACGGCTCCAAAGGCAGCGCTTTTCACCTGGTCGCACGTGCACCTGTACCGGGTTGGGATCACGACTGCCCAAGGGCCCACCTGCTCTGCAAACCTTCATTCACCCTGCACTTGGTGCATCCGGCCTTGGGGCTTGGGAGACAGTGGGCGTCTATAAAGATGACAAAGCAGGGAATCGTGCAGCTTGTAGTAAAACTAGTATCTTGCCATGGTGGCGTGCTTTAAACGAGTAGAAGCAAGTCGTTGCGCCTTTATATCCCATGCTCGTGCACTGCAAACCAGACGTGCAATGGCCAGCCTGTCCTCTGCTAGCCCTAATGCTGGAAAGCTTTGTGCCCCACCTCCTGGGGACGCATGTATTCTGCTTTGTATCTGCGCTCTAATGAAAACTCATTTTCCGACGCGTGAAGTGAATGTTCATAGAGCGAATTCCAAAGCTTTGAGAGCGGTTGGGAGGATATCCCAGAACAGAAAATCTTGACTCAAGATGTGAGTGCAGACGCTGAGGAAAGAAAGCTGCCAAGACCCTGTCTGGTTTTGGATGGGTGGCTTCTTAGAATGAATTTGTTATTTACTGCAGTAAAAATAATAATTAGAGCATGTGTATTAATTATCTGCTATCAATAAAGAAAAACAAATTAGAGTACTTGAATGAGCATGAAAATTAAAAATCCCCTCAACAGTGTAAAATGATAATGCTGTCTTCTTCATCATCACCTCTTGTAAGTTCTAACTCCTCTCCATGGGGCACCACATTCGGTTCCATAGGGCATACACACTGTTGTTCTGATAGACCCTCCACCTGCCTTAGTTTCTCAGTGCTCTCTTCCCTACCTCATGAGAATTCTCTTCTCCACTTCAACAGTTTATTAAATGCTTGTACATTTCCCCCTAGGCTGTCCCATGTCTGAGTTTGTGTCAAACTGTGACAAATACCTCACTGATATGAAATAAGCATCTTCTTTGTAGGAACTTGTTCTACATCTAGTATCAGGGTTGCAGTGCCAAATGCCACCCATTGGCTCCCAGGGAGAAGGTGTTGGTTCTGGGGTGGATTGTCTTCAAGGGATCAGAGAAAGTGTCTTTGCTCTCCAAATATCAGACCTCATTAGAACAAGTCATAGAGGTAATAGCTTCATGACACTGGTGTGGCAGCACCCTCAGCAGCCCACTCCATTGTGTGACATCCACATTCCTGAAGGACTTCTGCTCATCAAGGACCCACTGATGGGTAAGCTTCTTGGGAGCAGCTGGAAGCACACCCTCCTGGCTCCTGCTTGCTGTTCCGCCTCTGGGCCCCTCTCCATGGGCTTCCTGGGACCTGGTACCCAACAATCCCACACTCATCCTAGTCAGCAGCAAAGCCACTGGCAATGCTTGCCTTGAGGAAGAGAGCAAGCTTGGAGTGTTGAGTGTTACCTGGACCAGGTGAACACTAGCTGCTGTGCCTGCCCCCCACTTACACAGTAAGCACTCATTTTGACTTTATATTTTGCAGTGAACTTGAATCAGTCAGGAAGCTAGAAACCACTTTAAATACCTCAAATAGCGGAGGATTTCAATACATAGCATCTGTCGCAAAAGTCTTGGAAGGGCTGGGGGAACCAAAAAGGAAGGTATTTTCATCCAGATAGGACTGGAGGAGAGAGTGGAAAGACCCCAAATCCCACCCTGGTCACTGACGCTACAAAGACTAAGCCAAAGTAGGGCCATTCAGCACCTCCCATGGGAAGCATTCACCCTGAGCTCAGCTGGCAAGGGGTCAGGAAGTGTGGTTTCCAGAAATCCAAGCTCTGAGACCCCAGAAAGCATTGAAGGGCATGTGGGGGCCAAGGGGAAGCAAGAAGCTCAACCCTGTCTCAGGCTGGGGTCTGGGAAGCCACATCTGAGGCAAGGATTTAAAAGCAAGGAAGTTAAGGGATCCCAGGTGTTTGGGATTGAATTGTTCTACCCTCCCCACCCCTCCCAAGGATATGCTGATGCCTTAACCCCTCTCAGAATGTAGCTTATTCAGAAATAGGGTCATTGCAGATAGAAGTAGGCAAACTAAAATGAGGTCACAGGGGGGTGGGTCAGGTGCTTGATCTAGTCTAACCAGGATCCTTATAGAAGAGGACATTTCAACACAGACAGAGGGATAGAGGGGGAAAGGCCAGTTGCTGATGAAGCCAAGAATGCCAGGAGACAGCAACTTCTTCCCAACAGGAAGTGTGCTCCTGCCAACACCGTGGTTTCAGACTTCTCTCCAGAAACTGTAAGACAGTAAATTTCTGTTGTTTTGAGACACCCAGTTTGCAGGACTTTGTTACTGCTTCTCCAGGACCCAGAGACAGCAGGAAACATGGCATGAGTGTGAAGCCATGAGGCAGGGAGGGCAGGCATGAGGGCAGGGCAGGCACAAGCCACTGCCTATGTAGGCAGCCAGAGCTCATTATGGGGTCCCTGGGAACCAGCAAGGAAACACACCTCTGCTTTCTCCCATGCTGATGGGCTGAGCTCCCCAGAGCAGCCCCAGGTGCATTTAAAACCCAGAAATGGGCCAGGCACCCAGGGCCAGCCAGAGCTGGGCTGAGTGAGGGTGGGCCTGGTGTTGTCTGTTGCCAGAGCTCACTCCAGGACACATATGTGTAAATCAACTAAATCTCATTTTCCCATTGAATCATGTTTTAACTTGAGAAATGTTTGTATCCACAAAGAATCCCTGCTCAGAATCTCCTCTCAGAAGGCTTCTGACAGGCCTTCCTTATATGGAATAATGCCTCAAATTTGAAGCAGCCTTCTCACCACCCACCTCAGGGGATGAACTGCCCATTTCAGAACCAAGCAGAAGGAAGCAGTGGCCCTGGAGCCCTGAAGCCATGGAATGCAGAAGGTTCTGCTCTCAGTCTGCCCTCCTCACCAGGTGAGCAGATTTGCACCTCAGGACAGTTGATATGGGCATTAAATGTCTTCAACAGGAGACAGGACCTTCCTGCCTCCACATCAGTGACACCAGCAGAGCACAATATTTAAAGAGCATCCCAAGAGTGAATCCCTGTGGAAAAGTATCCCTGGGAATACTGTAATGCACCAGTTTGAGGCATTTGTATTATCATGTATAGGAAGACCAGCTTCCAGAGTCTTCAAGGAATCAGGTCCTGTGATCTGAGCAAATCATCCAGCAGTCGAGGCTCACACTTCCAGAGCTGAGGAAGACTGTACTTTTTTACAACCAAGCACAGCCCCCTGATTTTCATTCCTCTGATGGATCTTGCTGCTTTCTCTGACCTGGAACATCCTTCTCCATTTGGCAACTCTTCTGAACCCCAGCCAGTCCCTGCAGCCCAGAAGTCAGTCATCATCTGAGGCCGTGGACTTGCCAGCTGCCCTAGCCTGCTGTGCACTCTTATCTCCTCTGAACTCTTGTGACAAGGGTTTGCCACTTGGCTCTGTGCACTGTCTCCTCTCATGAAACCCATTGCTTTGACCACATTGTGTAGTCACAAAGATAGGAGCAGTGCTTTTCAGGCCCACAGAGCCTTACAGGGTATAGACTCCCACAAGGAATAATGAGCTCAGTATTTTTTAACTAAGTACATGTTGCTGTGCTGGTCATTTGGAGGAGAAGAGAGAAGACCAAGCAAGCTACATTACAGAGACACATGGGTATAAAAGTAATAGCAACAAGCACATGGGAGAGGGAAAATCCCAGGATTGACAATCGACTCCACAAGCCATCAGTGCTGAAGAGGGAGGTCACCCACTGGGTGGCTGGGGTGGTTGGGGGTGAGATGGCTGGGATGGGGAGAGGAGGTGACATCCCAGGCAGGGAACAGTGAGGGCAAAGGGCAGATGTATAAGGTATGACCAGAGGGGATGACTCTGAGTCACCTGAGGAGTGGCCTTCTAACACTTGATGCAAGAAAACAGCAAGGTCTCTAAGGCACCTTGAACCTCACAGGGTGGTTTCCCACACCTCGTCCTCTTTGTGAGGTAGACAGAGCAGGCACGAGATATATTTTGTGCAAAAGGAAACTCCCTGAGAGGTTTTGCAATTTCTCCAAACATTATGGCAGGTAAGTGGTGGAGGCAAGGCTGGAATCAGAAACCACGTCTTCTGTCTCTTAGGCAAGGGGAATAATTCTCCATCTTGGGTGAACATTAACATCTGCTGCGGATATCTCAAAACAATGAGGTTACCCAGGCCTCACCTTGAGGCACCCTGGATTTCTCTAGTGACAATTGACTTTCAGCATTCTTTCTTTTCTTTAGTTTTCATTTGTACATCTACTTTGATAATATGTCTGTTCAAACCATTTGCCTAGGCAGGTAGGACAACGGTCTGCTCACTTGATCCTATTGTTTTTCATCTCTCTTTTTTAATGAAGGTATAATTTACATACATTAAATTCATTTTTTTAAGGTACAGTTCTAAAATTGTTGGCAAGCATGTATAGTTTTTAAATTACCAATAGGATAAAGATGTAGAATAGTGCCAAAAATTTCCCCCATGCCCCTCTGTGCTCAATCCCTTCCCCACCACCAGCCCCAGGAAACTGCAGACCTGCTCCCCACAACCACGGTTCTGTATTTTCCAGAATGTCAGCACATTGGATCATACTATATGTGACATTTTTGAGACTGGCTTTTACTCGAGTTGATGCTTTTGGTATGTGTCAATGTGTGGAAGTTTGTACCTTTTTGTTGTTGAAGAGGATTTGATTGTATGGATGTAGCACAGTTGGTTATCCATTTTCCAGTGAAGTTAAATTTGGGTGTCTCCCAGTTTTACGCTATCACAAATAAGAGTGCTGTGAACATTCATGTATGGAATTTTGCGTGAACATGTCTTTCTTTCACTTGGATAAGTATCCAAGAGTTTGATGGATGGATCATATAAATGTATGTTGAACTTTATAAGAAACTGTCAAATTGTTGTCCACCATGGCTGTCCTGTTTTGTCCTCCCACCAGCACTATAAGAGTGCTGCAGTGCTCCACATCCTCCCCAGCACTTAGCATCAACAG
Source organism: Tolypeutes matacus (assembly GCA_026826555.1). Classification (NCBI taxonomy): domain Eukaryota; kingdom Metazoa; phylum Chordata; class Mammalia; order Cingulata; family Chlamyphoridae; genus Tolypeutes; species Tolypeutes matacus. The sequence goes on along the minus strand of JAKSZT010001078.1, from coordinate 3,438,704 downwards.
TCTTTTAAGCCATTTTAGTAGGTGTGCAGTGATATTCCTTTGCAGTTTACATTTGGATTTCTCTAGTGACAATTGACTTTCATCATTCTTTCTTTTCTTTAGTTTTCATTTGTACATCTACTTTGATAATATGTCTGTTCAAACCATTTGCCTATTTTTTATTCAATTGTTTGGTTTCTTACTGGTCTTTGAGAGTTTATATATCATGCATATAAGACTTTTAAAAGGCATGTGATTTGCAAATATTTTCTCCCAGTCTGTGACATACCTTTTCATTCTTTTAACAATGTCTTTCAAAAAAAGAGGATTTTATTTTTATGAAGTTCAATTTTCATTTTTGTTCATTGATTGGGGGCGGGGGTTGTCTTAGAAATCTTTGCTTAACCCAAGGTCACAAAGTCTTTCTCCATATTTTCTTCTAGCAGGTTTTAGATTGATGTCTATGATTTAGTTTAAGCAAAGTTTTGTGTAAGATGAAAGGTATGGTTTGGGGTTCATTTTTCCACATAGGGAGATCTAATTATTCCAGCACCACTGTTGAAAAGATTATCATATCTCAGTTGGATTGACCATATAAGTGTGGATCTATTTATGGACTCATTGAGCTATTCCATTGAGCTACGTACCTATCCTTTTGGCAAAAATAATGAATGATGTTGATTACTGTAGCTTTATAGTAAGTTTTGAAATCAGGTGTGTATGAGTTTTTAAGCTTTGTTCTTTTTCAAAATTGTTTTTGTCTATTATCATTCCTTTCTCTTTCCTTATAAATTTTAGAACCAGCTTATCAACTTCTATAAAAAAAAAGCATGCTGGAATTTCTACTGGAAGTTTATTTTATACATAGATCATTTAGGGGAGAATTGATGCTTTCACATAGTTGAGTCTTCCACTGAGTCTAAATATATGGCTCCATGGATTTAGCTTTTCTTTGATTTCTTTCATTAGCACTTTATAGTTTTCTGCACAAAGAACTTGCTGCAGTTTGTTTCATTTATACCTAAGTATTTCATTTCTTTTTGGTGCTATTGTAAATATTGCTTTTGTTCTTTTAATTTCCAATTTGTTTATTGCTAGGATATAGAAATACAATAATTCTTTATATATTAGCCTTGTATTTATGACTTGGCTAAATTCACTTATTAGCTCGAATAGCTTTGTTGTAGACACTCAGTGATTTTCTATGTAGGTAATCATGTTGTCCGGGAACAGAAGAAGCTTATTACTTCCTTTCAAACCATGTGCCTTTTCATTTATTTTTATTGCCATATTGTACTGGTCAGGACCTTCATTGTCCAGGATCCTTGTCTTGTTCAGAATATTAGGAGATAACCTTTCAGTCTTTCACCATTTATTGTGACCTTGGCTATAGGATTTTCAAAGGAAGTTCCCTTCTCTTTCTAGTTTTTGAGGGTTTTTAAACATGGACAGATGGTGAATTTTGTTAAATGCTTTACTCTACATCTATGGGGATCGATCATATTGTTTTTCTTCTTTAGTTTGTTGAATTTAAAATGGCACTGATTGACTTCCAAATGTTTTGTATTCCTGTGAATACCCATCTTTGTCATGATGCACTATCCATTTTATATATTGCTGGATGCAATTTGCTAGCATTTTGCTGAAATTTTTGCATCCATGTTCATAAAGGATACTGGTCTGTGATTTTCTTTTTATATAATTTATTTGGTTTGGTATCAGGGTAATGTTGGCCTCACAAAATGAGTTTTAAAATAGTCCCATCTCTCATATTTTCTAGAAGAGATTGTATAGAATTTGTATTATTTATTAAATGTTTGGCAGAATTTTTCAATGAAACCATCTGAGCCTAGAATGTTCTTTGATGGGAAGTTTTTAACTACAAATTAAATTCCTTCAATAGATAAAGAACTATCCACTTAAAATATTTGTTTTGAGTGAACATTGATAGTTCATGTTTTTCAAGGAATTTTTCCATTTCCTCTAGATTGTCTAATTTATGGGTACTGATTGTTCATGATATTTCTGTATTATTATTTCATTGTTTGTGTGTTTGATAGTGATGGCTCTCTTTGCTTCTGGAATAGATAAATTGAGTCTTCCCTTTTTCTGGGCAATTCGGCTAGAGGTACTTAATTTTATAGGTCTTTTCAAAGACCCAACTTTGGATTTCATTGATTTTCTGCTCTCAATTTCATTGTTTTCTACTTTTATGTTTTTTATTTCCTTAGTTCTGCCTGCTCTGCATTTAATTTACTGTTTTTTTTTTTTTTTTTTTTTTAAACCATGGAAGACTAGATGGCTGATTTGATAACTATTTAATGCTATAAATTTCCCATTAAACACACTTTAGCTATACAACACAAATTTTGATAGCTGTTCTTTTTTTTTTTTTCAATTAAAAATATTTTCTGATTTCATCTATAACTTTCTCTTTGACCCATAGGTTATTTAGAAGTATATTGCTTAATTTCCAAATATTGGGGAAATTAATTGATATATTTCTCTTTTGGATTTTCTGTTTTATTCTCTCATGGTCTGAAATCATACTGTATATGATTTCAAGTCTTTTGAATCTGTTAAAAATTGTATGGCCCATAATATGGTGTAACTTGATGACTACTCTCTATTTACTTGAAAAGAAAGCACATTCTGCTTTTATTGGGTGGGATGTCCTATAAATGCCCATTAGATCAAGCCAGCTGTTAGTGCCATTCAGGTCTTCTAAATCCTTATAGATTCATGGCTACTTGTCCTATCAATGATAGAGCAAGGAGTGCTGAAGTCTCCCAAAATAATGCATATTTGTCTGTCTTTCCTTTCAGTTTCATGACTTTATGCTTCATGAACTCTGAAGCTCTCTTGTTCATTCCATTCATGTTTATAATTTTTATGTATTTTTGGTGATTTAAGCCTTCAACCATAATGCAATGTCCTCTTTATCCCTGTTATCACTTCTTCTGCATGTACTGGCCACTCCACATTTGATTGTTTTGTAAGCCTCAAAATTTATTCTGAGTGCTCCAGGGCTAAGGATCCATTTCTTAATAAAAATGGAAAGAAAGCTCTGGCCTATATGGGGGACTTCCCCTCTGATGCTTCTTAGAATAGGGACACAAAAATTATCTGTATTTTCTCCAGAGTTACTCTAATCCAATGCATCTGAAATGGAATCCAGAAATTTTTATTTTTCAAAAATTTCCATGTGTTTGGGCAATTTCAAGTTGCCCAAAGATTATTTTAGGAAACTCAGATTTAGTGAGTTTTCTGCTTTGAATGATAAATAATAATCATTAAAAATTTTGACTGTATGTGCTACATGCCAACTACTGTCATCCTGCAAATATGAGCATTTATTCACATATACCACATGCCCACATTCATATGCATCCCCAAGATCTCAATTAATCTATTTCCTTTACCTTTCAGAAGGTAGGTCACTTTCAACTTGGGGTTGTAACCTAACAAAGCAGAGTTTGAAAAGAAGATTCCTTTAATCCTTCTTAGGGTGGTATTTATTTCCCTGTGGAACATATTTAAATCATATTAAATCTTAATAATCAAGAAAAATCGGAGTTTCAGGAGAAACCTTACAGATATGAATTCATGCACATTTTGATGACATCATTTTTCTCTTAAACATAAAGTGGTTTCCATTTAAAAAGTCAATATCTTTGCATATTATATATATATATTTTTTTTTTTAAAGATTTTATTTATTCATTTATCCCCCCCCCCCTGCTGCCCGTGCTCGCCGGGTCAGCCAACCACACCGTGCGGGCGGGCCCGCCCTCACCAGGAGGCCCCGGGAACCAAACCCCGGGCCTCCCACATGGTAAACGGGAGCCCCACTGATTGAGCCACAGCCGCTTCCCATGCATATTATATTTTTCCTTTGAGAGGACCCACACCCTTGAATATGTAGTATAGAGAGAAAATATTGATTTTCTGTTTAAACTTCTGAGGAAGCTTTAAACAAATGGAAACATGGCCTTTGGCTGCTGAGTGAGACCACAGATGCAGGCTCATGTGCACAGAGACAACATCTGTGCTTTTCTCAAGACCAGGGGTTCTTAACCTTTTTTGTTCCACAGACCCCTTTGCCAGTCAGGTGAAAACCACAGACCCCTTACTAAGTCTACACTATACTGTGTATTATTTAATAAATATATCACACCCACACCAACATGTCCTCACAAGAATGTTTTTTTTGAATTTCAATTCAAGCTCACAGACCCCTAATTAAGAACCCTGCTCTAGACCCTAACTGTTGCCTCTCCTGTTTGGGCTCTGAGCACCCCCTGTGCAATGGGCACACAGTTCACCTGGCAGGATGTCTGCAACTACAGCAGGAAGTAGGCAGAGGGACAGCAGAGGCAGATCTTAATCTTTAGAAAAGAGCTGTAGATTGGTGTGCCTTTCCACAAGTAGCTGGTATGCCTTCATTCCTACTGCATTAAGGAGAAGAGGGATTAGATTTAAATAGTTGCTTCCATATTGCAAGGCAGTAACAGAGTTCCTTTGTAATGACCTGAGCATCTCAAACACCCATTTAAGCCCTGCCTGCAGCAGCACAACCAAGGAGTTGTGACAAGACCATGTCAGAGAGAAGGTAGGTGGCATGGGCTTTTGCTGAAGAGCTGTGGCCAGGATGAAAGAGCAAGAAAAGTGGAGTGTTCACATCAGAATACGTGGAAATTTACTTTTCACCCATACTTACTTATAGTGGGAAGATTCATGGAATAGGCCAAAATTAAATTATGTCAAGAGAGAATGTATCTACGGGATTTGCTGTGCGATGATTTTTGTTTTTTAGTTCCATCAGGTTGGAAACCCTAAGTCCACTCTGAGGGCAAACTGCCCAGAGAGAGGTCTGAGCCCTTCTAAAAACCCTTGGGGAGCTCAAGGCCTCTACTGACCCCTCCTCTGGGGAAAAGGCTTAGCTTTACTTCATTCTCCATTTAAAAGAAATGGGAACTATGAAAACAATAGAAAGATGATCATACAGAGGTACATAGGACAAAACAAATGAACAAGTCACTGTCTAACCTGCATCTAAGTTATGATGCTATGCACAACCAAGACACCTGGCACACCTGGCACACCTGGTGAAGCTCTCACTGTGGCCACCACCTAAGGACAACACTCCACACCTGGAGTCCTGCTGCTCACAGCACTTGGATGGAGACAGCCACCTCCCTGGATGGACTGAGGGTGGAGACCACTCACCAAGCCTTCTGTAGGGTCTGCCCTGATAAGGGTTGGCAAATGAAATGTGCTGTGATCACACAGAAGCAAGCAGCCACTGTTAATGTGTTGAACCATTGCACCAATAAACACTACTAGTCAACGTAGACAACTGGGGGAAACAAACTTTATTCTAGTCTTATCCATCTTCCTAGGTGTATGAGTTGATGAAATTCACCTGCTGTGTGTCTGGAGTAGGAAGAACATGTGTGTCCAACCCTCTCCAGAAGGGACACCCCAGGCCCAGTGGCATCCAGGATACTGTTCAGGCAATGCCATGGAAACAGGTCCAGGTTTGGACCCAGCCTCACAGAGACCTTTATCTGCTTCCTTATGCACTTGGGTTTGCTCACAAATGGACACATCAAGTCAAGGAGAAAAACTGCCTTTAAAAAAGGTGAAAAATAACTTTATGGAGTACCTGCTAGCTAATCCATAGGCTCCTGTGGGTTAGGTCCCCCTGCCCCAGAGGGGTGCAGGGACCACTCCAGAGGTGGTAAGGGTGCCAGAGAATGAGGCACAAACAAGGCCATGAGTCCAGCCCCTATTTCTTTAAACACTTCCCTAAAGTCACTGTGCAGGAATACACCCCAGGGTCTTACTCCCCTTCCTACGTGTCCAGGGGTATCTGGGGAGCAACCACACACCACCCTGTCCACTACCCTCTTTGGGGTGGCAAAAAGGGTTGCTCTCAGCTGCACTCAGCTGAGGGTACTCAGCTGGTGGCTGAGCCAGGACGGTCCTGGACCATGACTCAGGGCATGCTACCCAGCACACTTCTACCATAAGAAAGCTTGGACTTCCATCTCCAGTGCTGATCTCCGTGTCTGGTCTGAATTGGTTCTTACCTCAGGTGGGAAGAGGAGGGGACTTCTTGATGCCACCCCCACCCCAGGACCCCAACACTGGAGGGGTGTATTTCAGTTTCTGCTTTCCAATGAGCTCTTTTAATTAGATTTTTTTTAATGGGCTCATGAAGTGACAGGTGCACCCTTTGGCCCCAGCTGCTCCTTCTGGTCCCCAGTGGCATACAGCCAATTTTACATTCTTGACTGTAAGTTACAAGGAGAAAATCGAGGACACTGCCTTCCACAACCTCATCTTCTTTGACTCCTACTCTGTAGTTGGCAGCTCAGGGTTGGCAAAGGAGTGGGACCAAGAGCTGGACAGGAGTGAAGATGGTGGAGATGAGGACCCGGGAGGCCCATGGAAGTTGCTCCAGCAGCTGCAGAGCTGGCTTGGAATGACAGGCAGGTGCAGGCAGTCACAGCTCCCACTGTTTCATACACTTTGCACACTTGCTGTGAGCACGTGCAGGCTGCTGCAGTCTGCAGCATAAGTGTGTGGTCCTGAAATGCCATTTCCTCCCCTCAACAAGCTCTGTTCCCTCACCACATTAAGCAGAAAACATCTCAACACAGGTGGCATATAAAGGAGTGAGTGGGCAGAGCAGGAGTGAGTGCTGCATACACTGGGTGTTCTCAAAGGACACAGAAGCAGGGTGTAATGGTTAGGCTAAAGGGTTCACTCGGCCAGCACTGGGCTAACTGTAATACAAGGACATTTCATGGACTTTATCATCCCTGAGTTGATTGCACAGACAGCTGGTCACATCTACAATCAACTGAGGATATTTCTGTCAGCAATGAAGGACATCTCAGCCAATCAGTTGAAGACCTTAAAAGAGGAAGTGATTTCAGCATTCAGGGTGTGAATTCCTATCTCTACTTCAGACAGCCAGTGTCACCTGGGAACTCATCAAGGACCTTCATCAGAGCTCCTGGCTTGTAGCCTGCTCTTTGGAAGTTGGACTTGTGTATCCCCACGGTTGCATGAGAGAATTTTAAAAACTCTCAGGTTGCTTACAGATACCTCCTGTAGGTTCTATTTCCCTAGAAAAAACTGACTAATATACAGGATTTGTTTAAACACTGAAATGATGCCACTGGGTTTACCTACACACCTATTGTGCTCTTTCTCGTTCTCTTGCTTAGACAGTAACCGATGCCATTTTTGCATTGTCACAGCCACTCCCTCCTACCCATGACCAGTTGCTGCCTCAGCTGTGAGCTCTATGACCATGTTCAGCAGACAGTAGACAAAGACATGCCTACACTACCTGAGGGCATCTGGAAAAAATGAAAGGATACCTATACTGATACAGTGTTTTCCTTGATCCACTCCAGATGGTGAGACCGTCAGGATGCTGCAGATTTCAGGGCTTGTCTGCAATGTAACAGATGTCTTTTTTGCACCTGCAGAAAGGCAGCATTTGAGAATAGAAAGCCTGCTAAGGGGGAAGTTTTTTGATAATTTGATAATTAATTTGGATAGAGAGTCTGAGGAATGATAGGCAGAAAGCTGGAAAGACAAAGCAAGAGAGGAAAGAGCTGGTGCATGTCAACATCACTGTCAGAAAACATTGCTTTCTTCTTTAAAATGCATAATTGCCACTTCAGCATGACAACATTTTACCTGTTATGTTCAATCTTTAGGTTTGTATGAAATGAATTTCTTGTCGTGAAATTTGTATAGTGAGAATAATGCAAGGAAGTTAATTATGTAGAGTAAATCATGATACTCAATCATGATACCTATAATTTCAGGAATAATTTTCACTCTAAATAAAATAATCCAGTCTGAATAACTAATAAATCTGTTATAACCCTGATATTCACTTAATACAACAGGGACACAAATGTCCATTCATTCCTCCCACATAGGGATCCTGAGCATCCCTGCAATTTTATGGTCACTTGAAAGCAAGCCACTATCTAACCAGGTGCTGCCCAGCTGCTAGCTGATTGGCTGAGTAAATCACAGGGTAATGAACAGGTTCCTTGAAACTTTACACCTGATTAGAGGGCCATTTATGTTGCTAATAATGTTCCAATCATTTTTGTTGTTACTGTTAATGTTAAAAGCATTTTTGCAGCTTGAGGAAGCCATGCCTTTTGCAGGGACACTGCAGGTAGCTTGTTACTCCCCAGACAGGCCTTGCAGATGCATTCCAATCAACATGGGCCTCGGTCTCCTGTTCTGAGCAACTCTGTCTTCCCTGCAGGTTTCCAAGTTTTGGCAGGAAAGAGAAAGAACCAGTCAGACAGTGTTCCTGCCCATTTGACTAACAGTAAGAGGCAGAGAAGTCAGCAGTTGAGATCACTTCAGGTACTGGTCAGCAGTGGGCAGGAACTTGCTCTGAGCCCTTGAGTCTCTCCCATGCCCAGACCCAGGCCCTTCACTGTGACTTGGCTGCTGCTGGGTCAGACCAGCACTCTGTATAGGTCATGGAGCTGAGCTCAGCTCCTGAGTTGGGGCCAGGGGGGCCCAGTGACACCAGCTGGACTGGATGTGCAGGGCAGGAGGGCTCTCCAAAGAGCAGAGCCTGCAGCATCTGCAGGTACATACACAGAGAGATGTAGTTCATCTGATTCTGGGGCTGGTGAGTCTGAAATCCCTGGGGCAGGTGGGCAGAGTGTAAATTCCAATAAGAGTGGAGTTGGGGTCTTGAGTCTGATAACTGGAGGGAGGGCAGCAGGCTGGGAGTTCCCAGGGGAGTTGGTGATGTGGTCTCAAGGAACAATTTCTTCTCTCTCTCTTTTTTTTTTTTTTTTTTTTTTTTGTACCATGTGTTCTTTGCTCTTAAAGTCTGATTGGATGAAATCTTCCCATACTATGGAAGGCAATCTTCTTCCTTGACCAAAGTCAACTGATTGCAGATGATGAGTCCATCTACAAAATCCCTCTGCTGCAACATCTAGGCCAGTGTTTGGCCAAAAAGCAGGACAGCATAACTGTTAAGAGTTGAATTGTGCCCCCATGAAGACAGGTTCTAGGCCTTACCCCCATCCTGTGAATGAAAAATAGAGTCTGTTTTAGTGTCCCAGCTGCTAAAACAAATATTGCACAAGGGGTTTGCTTACACAATGGGAATTTATTGGCTCATGGTTTTGAGGCTGGGAGAAGTCCAAAATCAAGGCATCAGCAAGGCAATGCTTTCTCCCCAAAGACTTTGGTGTTTTCTGGCTGGCAGCCGACAACTCTGGTCCTTGGGTCACCATCATACGGCAATGCACCTGGCAGAATCTTCACCTTTCTCTTCCAAGTTCCATTGACTTCCAGCTTCCAGCTGCTCTCTGTGGCTTCTCCTTCTGGGTCTGACTTCCTTTGATCATAAGGACACCCACCCTATTGGATTAAGGCCCCCTGATTCAGTTTGGCCTCAATTTAACCAATAATATCTTCAAAGGTCCTGCATACAAATGGGTCCATACCCACAGGACCAGGGGCCTGGGACCTGAACTTTTGAGGGTTCATGTCTCAATCCCCAGCAGGGTCTTTGAAGGTGTTGCTAGTTAAGTTGGGGCTAAACTGGATTGGGGTGTGTCTTAATCCAGTATGACCTGTGTCCTTATAAGGAAATTCATACAGGACAAATAAAGAGGCAGAGGCAGAGATTGAGTGGTGCTGCCATGAGCCAAGGAACTCCTTGGACAGACAGCCACCCCCAGTAGTGGGGAGACACATAGTACTGATTCTCCCCTCTCACAGGTAGCACAGTCACCTGGAATTCAGACTGAAACCCTTGAGAACATGATAAATCTCATTGTTTGAGCCAAGTAGCCTGTGGCACTTTCTTAAAGCAATTCTAGCAAACTAAGAAATAATACACCAGTGCCAACATGTACAATTAAACATCTCAGGGAGCCGGGATGAGGAGGGATTTCAAATCATTTTTACTCGATTCAAATGTGTTCACAGTAACAATTGTCTCCTTTCAAATCATTTTGAAGGTTTGGAATTTGAAATAATATATAATACTAGTAAGAAAAAACAGCCTGCATTGATACACAAACATCTTGACCTGTATGATTTCAAAGCAGTTTGCACCAAATGCTGCAGGTGACAAGACATTTTCAGGATGACGTGGGACACATTTCTCATTTCCTATTTAGCTTCCCAAATTATTTGGCTTTTTTGTCATTAAGAGACTTGAATTCATTTTTCACATCATACAAATTCTGAAATCCTGAAAATAAGTCTGCTTGATTAAAGTAGAACCACATGAAAAATTTGTGTTTTGCAACATGTGCAAGTGCTAACACTTTATTTAAAATACTTCCCGGTACAAAATCAAACTGACCACATTTCTGTATTCTATCTGTGATACATGAATGGAGGGAAAATATTCTCTATGAAATCACATTCAAATACACATTCTCTGAGGCATTCATAGCCCTGCGATGAGACCTCTGGTTCCAGCAGGCTTTTCATGGGAATGAAACTGACTATTTGCAGGAGAAATCACTTGTAAAACTATGTCCACATTAATCCCTGTGTTCCTGGAAAGGAGAGTAAGTAGATGTTTTCCTGAAGGCATTTCTTTAATTTTCCTTTTGTTCCTATTAGATTTTGCTTCATGTATTTTAAGGTGTGTTATTAGATACATACATACTCAGAATGTCGTGTTGGTGAATCTTTACCATGCAATATGTGATTTTTTTCTAAAATCTGCTTTGATACACTTATAGCTACTTCATGTTCCTTTGGTGTAGTCTTTGTGTGCTGAACACTTTCACACCCCTTTACTTTAAACCTAGCTCTCTTTAAACTATAAGTGAGTATCTTATAGACAGCATAAAGCTGGGTCTTACATTTTTTCAATCTGACAAGGTTTTCATTGTCATTGGTATACTTTATATTTGGTTTAGCTATCAGTAATGATTGGCTTAAATCTATCAACTTGATATCTGTTTTCTATTTGTTCCATCTGTGTTCCTTTTTTCACATTTTTTATTGTGTTATTTTTGAATAATTGAGGATTTTTAATGTTTATAATTCATCTCCATTATTGACTGATTATAACTCTTTTTTGGGTTATTGTTTATGGGTTGCTTAAGTTAGCACCATATACCTGCAAATAATTTTATATACCACTTCATATACACAGTAAGTACCTTGCAACATTTGACTTACATTTCTTGTGCTATTTGCTGTCATACATTTACTTACATTATAAATGCCACAATATATTTTTGCTTTATATATTTTGTAAAGTGATTAAAAATAAAGGAAAGTGTATTTCATATTTACATACTTTTAAAACCATTTTATGTCCTTAATCCCTTTGTTTAGTTCTAAATTTCTATCTGCTTTATCTTTAGCATTTCTTATAGTGCAAGTCTGTGGTGATCATTGCAGTCAGCTGCTCTTCACCTGGAGAGCCTTAGTTTCACCTTCATTTATGAAATAAACATTTCTTGGATACATAATTGTAGATTTTTCTTTTCTTTCAATACTTTGAAGATGCCAATCATTTGTAACCCAGCTTTAATACTTTCTTATGAGGTACCATCTGTCATTTTCCCTTTATTACATGCTGTGCTATGTCACACAGTCTTGGCTTACTTCAAAATTTTGAAGCGGCCCCACTCTGTGTTCCTGCTCCACCCCAGCAGTAGACATTCTGAGGATGGGAGGGGTCTTGGTTTTCCTACCCCAGCTGCCCTAGTAGGTTGTGTGCACATGGGTCTCCACTTTGGATCTTCCTCCATTTTCCTGCTTCTCCTTCTTCCTTAGCTCAGGGTCCAAAGTGCAGGTGGTTTTCCTGCCAGTCACCCATGGCCACTGACTTGTGCTTCATAGCACTGGTCTGCTTGTGAGCATGTTTCTTGTTTTTCCCTCAGGATTCTAGCATCACAGAACAGTCCAGGGTGTGAGCGATTTGTGCCTGAATCCCCAATTGTCACTGATTGCCACTCAGGCAGGGAACAGACCATGGAATGGCTGCCCCAGGGGCTGCTGCTCCAGCCTCACACCTGTGCTACCTAGCAGTTCTCTCAGCTGTCCTGCCCCAGGTGGGATCTTCCCCTGAGCACTTGCTGGGGACTCATGGAGAAGAGCTGGTGAATATGTAGACTCCCCATTTGCTGAGTCTCCCAGGGAATCCAAGCTCTCATATCATTCCACACTCAGCCTTTAAGAATTTGTTAAAATGTTGGTTGTTTCATTTTTTAGCTGCTTTCATACCACAGGTAGAGCTGAGTTGTTGTGACAGAGATCATATGGCCCATAAAGGCTAAAATATGTGCTGTCTGGCCTTTTACAGGGAACATTGGCAACTGCTAATCTAAAGGAGTAATGGTATTTTTATCCATACTTATATTTTGTTCATAATGCCATTTTATTTTTCCAATAGTAAAGAGAAGAGATACAAAAGCAGACACTAGAAATGTTAAATTGTCAAGCTCTGAAACTGTTCTTGCTTGTTACCTCACTTCCAGGCATGTCTGGAAAGTGAAGACACCTCTGTGAGTCCTAAAACAAAAGCACCCACTGCCCTTCCCTCTCCTTCACACAGGGAGGGTTTTATGACTGAGCGTGTCTAAGATGATGTAAGGGCAGCTCACAACCATCCCTTCCCTTCACATAGCCAGAGGCATCTGCATAAACATACAGAGTCTGTAAGAAAATGATTAGAATTTGAAAATGCATAAACAGCCTGTGCTCTCTTTGGAGGCACTGACCTGAAGTGGTTTCCACAAAGGAAATGGCAATCCCAGCACACCTGCAGAGCATGAGTCTGGAAAAGGAACTGCAGCCACATGAGCCACACTGAGGCTCAAGGGGGCTGCCAGCTCCTCAGGCCCCATTGCTGCCCCAGCCTGCTCTCACCCTTGGATGCCAACACCTGCCTCTCCTGTCAGGGGCTGCCCTCATGCTGCCAAATCCAGAGGGTCCTGAGAAAATGTATCTCCACCCTGGGGCCCTGACCAATGTGCAAGTACACATGGGCAATCCCACACAACTTGGAGGGGTCCCCAGTGCTCCCTGGGAATGCAAGCCAGAGACTGTGGTAGCCAGCCCCCAGCTGCCTCCAATGACCCCCCTTCTGGACTCCCACCCTGTGTGGTCCCCTCCAAGGGTGCCAGGACAGGGTAGCACAGCAGTGAGGGGTTGCTACTCCAAGATTGGGGGTGAAGATGGTGCCGTGATGCTCACACTCTCTCTCTCTCTCACTCTGTCTCTCCCTCTCATATCTCATATTGGGGAGACAAACATCCATTTGGGAAGCAGTCTTGTGGAGAGGCCCAGGACCTAGCACTCCCACCAGCACCCACATGAGTGAGCTTGTGGAGGGTCCTCCAGGTGAGACTGCTCCCTGCCAAGAACCTGACCACAGCCTCACACGAGATGAGCCAGAGATCCATGCATTAACCCCCCTCACTTCCTGACCCTTGGAGACCACATGCAGTGATGACTGCCCAGGGTGTTTGTTATGCAGCAGCAGGGAGCTAGCAAAGTCTTGCTCCTTGGAGGCTTTGCCTGACCCAGCCCTCATTCTTCCTTCCACTGCCAGCCTGTCTCCAGGGTGCTTCTGATTTGGTCACTTTCCCAGGAGCCCTTATCTCATGGTATCTGGGAGGTCACTGCTCCCACACACAGCAGGGCAGGCCAGAGGTTGATTGCTGCCCCAAGTCCAAGCACATGGCCCTCGGTAGTATCCTCCTTGCCTTCAGTCACAGCAGCTGCAGGCCTTTCCTCCGAGAAAGGTCAGGCATCTTCCATCAAGTGAGATCAAATCATAAACTGTGAAAACATTTGGCATTACAAAGCTTGTCCCAGGTTTCACAGCTGGGGCTGCTGCAAACAACAGCAAATGCGCCCTCCTCCTCCTCTCTTCTCAGGCTCCCCTGGTGTTACTGGGTTCCTGGATTTTGTCTCACATATTTTGGGGCACCCTGGTTAGGTGCATAAATATTTATGACAATTATATCTTCCTGGTGGACTGTCCCTATTATTAATATATAATGGTCTTCTGTATTTCTTACAACTTTTTTGCATTTAAAGTCTATTTTGTCTGATATTAGTATAACTAACCCTGCTCTTTTTTGGTTACAATTCACATGGAGTATCTTTTTCCAAGCTTTCACTTTCTGTCATTTTGTATCCCTGGGTCTAAGGTGAGTTTCTTATAAGCAGCATACGGATGGCTCATTTTTTAAATCCACTCTGTCAGCCTGTATCTTTTGATTGGGGAGTTTAATTCATTCACATTTACTAATATTACTGTATATGCACTATTTACTTCCACCATTTTATTCTTTGGTTTTCATATATCATATCATATATTTGTCTGTCTTTTTACTCTTTTGGTTATTTTTCTGCTATTCTTTCTTTTCTATACTCTCCTCCAAACCTCTCATTCCTGTCTTTTTTTTCAGGTTCTAAGGATTCCTTTAGTATTTCTTGCAAAGGTGGATTCTTTTTTGCAAACTCTCTTTGTTTGTTTGTTTGTAAATATTTTATACTCACCTTCATATTTGAAGGACAATTTTGCTTGATAAAGAATTCTTGGCTGGCAATTTTTCTCTTTCAGTATCCTAATTGTATCATACTACTCTCTTCTTGCCTCCATAGTTTCTGAAGAGAAATCTGCACTCTTACTGGATGTCCCTTGTATGTGATGGTTTGCTTCTCCTTTGCTGCTCTGAGAATTTTCTCTTTAACTTTGACATTTGACATTCTGAATAGTATGTGTATTGGAGTAGATCTATTCAGGTTTATTATGATTGAGGTACAGTGTGCTTCTTGGACATATACGTTCATTTCTTTTGTGAGAGTTTGGAAATTTTCAACTATTATTTCCTTAAATACTCTTTCTGCCCCTTTTTCCTTTTCTTCTCCTTCTGGAACTCCCAAGGCACATATGTTGTTGTGTTTTGTGTTGTCATTCAACTCTCTGAGCCCCTGCTCAACTTTTTCCATTCTTTTCTCTCTCCCTTTCCCTCTTCAATTTTAGCTGTTCTGTCTTCTGTATCACTTTTTCACTCTTCTATCATTTTGAGTTTGCTGTTGTATGTATGCCTTTAATGTGTTTTTTAGCTCACCTATTGTGTCTTCAATTCCCACAAGCTGTTACTTTTCTCTTCAGGGTTTCAAATTCTTCTTTGCACTCACTCAGTGTCTTCTTGATATCATTTATCTCTTTAACCATGTTGTCTTTCAACTCATTAATTTGATTTTGGAAATTTGTGCACATCTTGCTGAGTAGTTCTCTCAAATTCTCCATCTCTTCTGGGGCTTTGATATATTCCTTTTCTTGGGCCATGTCTTCTATTTTCTTCATATGATCATAATTTTTTTTGCTGATGTCCAGGCATCTGATTAGGATGTAGTTTACTCAGATACTAATTTTCTTTCTTTTTTGTAGGGATTTAGTGGCATGTGGCTGTGGGTTACCACTGCTCTTTGATTCTTGGCTTGACTTGGATTGTTAGTGTTGTCCCTGCTGGTTGTCCAAAACTGGGCACTGGACCCAGTAATTGGTTGTAGACTTGCTTCCTAGGGCCTTGGGGGTATAGAGGCCAGAAAAAGCATCTCTTAATTATTTTTAATTTCCTTGCCTGCATTTCCTTGGTCAGCCAGCAGATGGCACTCTTTGGCAGCTATCAGTTCAAAGCCTGGCTGGAGTGATAGAGCCGATCAATGTGATAGAGCTTTCTGTCTGAAGGCTAGGAGAATTTTAATTCAAACTTTCTCTGAGACAGTTCTCTAGCCTTCTTAGGCAGCCCCCTTGCTTTTCCTGGCTAGGAAATATTTCCACTCCCCTCTGAGTCCTCTTCAGTGACTGTTAGTAGAGGAGAATGGAAGGGTCATATATCTTTAGCCCCTTGCTAGCTCCCAAGGCAAATGGTGCAGCCCCACCAGGTATGAAAGTGTTCCTGGGACACAGCAGACCAAATTGTGAGTCAAGCTGAGTCAGCCTTAGGCTATGTTCCTCTCTCTCCCCTTTCCTGGGGCATCCTCAACAATCAGTCCCAGCTAGAAGAGAGGGAGATTGCGAGGGTTGTATTTCCCCAGTCCTTCACCAGTTCCCAGAGCAAACCACCATGTGGTCCCACCCAACCTGGAAGGGCTGGTGGGACACAGCAGAACAAATATGTGGGTCAGAAGCTGAGTCAGCCTTAGGTTGTGTCCTTCTCTCTCCCCTTTCCTGGTGTGGTAGATCCCTGGAGCCCCCTTTGTCTGTAGCAACAGGCCCAGAGGCCTGAGAATTCTTAAGTGTCTTTAGTGGGGGGGATGGTGCTGGCATTGGCAGCCACTAGTTTCAACTCACAGTTCTGTTGTCATGATTTCTCTCCTTTGTCCTTCTCTCTTCTGGGTGGTGTCCACCCTTCAACTGGTGTCCTAAACCCTAGATGATATTTTTCTAGGCTGTTTCAGCCTATCCTCTAGCTATTTTTCTGGAGGAGAAGGGAGTTCCATGTCTTTCTAGTCCCAAGCTATCACATTTAAATACCACAATGTTATAAGGTAGACCCATCATCGGCCCCATTGGACAGGTGAGGGAATGAAGAGGCACAAAGGTAAGCAAGCTGAATGAGGTCACACTACCCATAAATGACTGAGCTGGGATTTGAACCCAGCCAACCTGACTATAGCCACAACTCTTATATTTCTAGTAATGTATAGCTGTGTTTACTCTGATTTTGTATCTTTGATTATTTCTTCACATATCATTTTAAAAGACAGATTTTGATTTGCATATTATACTTTGAGTTCTGCCTTGAATAAATTGATGCTTAATAGGGAGTGCAGAAAATTGAGGAGGGGCGAATAGAGGGATTATAATAGCAACTAATGGTAATACCAAGAAAGGGAAGTGGGTAGCAGTTAAAAACCACAGATGTTCTGGGCATGAAGAGAAGCTATGTAGAAGATTAACTTCACACATATTCCCAAATATGTTTTTAAAAATCCCTTGCAAAAACCCAGGGGTACACAGAGGGAAAGAGTTCAGTGGTAATTCTCATGAAAATTTGTTTTTGTGGGTAAAAATGTTTTCAGAATCAACCCCAGGTACCATCTGTTTTTCAGCATGGTAAAGATTTGGAAGGCTTCTCCTTTCCTCCTGAGAGAGAAACCCAAATGTGTGCCAGAACACTTTATTCTCTAGCTTTCATAGCAAATAGTTTTCATCTCCTAACTTCCTCCAAATGACTTCAGATATGGCAAAAGAGAGAAAGACATTGGAGGAAAGTGAGGAGGCACAGGGGTGATTGTTGTTTTCCATGATGTTTTTATTTCACTGTAACATACAAAATATGCTTATAATTATATGGAATATTTTTCTTTAATATATCCACACCCTTAGGATGCTTATGTTCTTTTTTTGAAAAGAGATGTGAGTTTACAAAACAATCATGTATGCATAATATACAGGACTCCTGTTTACCACACCACCACCAACATGCACTATTGTGGAACATTTGTTACAAGTGATGAAAGAACATCAAAATATTACGACTAACTATAGCTCATAGCTTACATTAGATATATTTCCCCCATAAACCACACTATTATTAATACCATGTAATAGTACTGCATAGTTGTTATAGTTCATGAGAGAACATTCTCATTAATCACAGTCCATCATCCACCATAAGTTTCACTGTGTTATACAGTCACACACCTTGTATAATCTATCCAAAGTGTACACTCAGTGGCTCTCAGTATCACCACAGTCAATTTTAGAATGCTTGCATTAATTGTATTTTCCCATATATCACCATATTCTTAACACCTTGAAGTAGTGACGTGCAGTCTTTCTAGTTCATGGAAAATATTCTTGTATTTGTACTGTTAACCACAATCCTCACTCATGACTGAATTCACTGTTATACAGTCCCAAGATTATCTTCTATCCTTCTATTGACATTTATGATCCTAGACTACCCCTTTCAACCACAATCACATTTATATATCTGTGGTGTTAATTATACTCATTATAATGTATTACTATAATCTCTATCCATTTCCAAATATTTGCAATCAACCTTATTAAAACTTCTACAGACATTAATCATCAGCTCCCCCTTCTCAATCCTGAATCTATCTCCTAGTAACCTATACTCTTGATTTTAACTCCATGAGTTTATTTATTTTATATAGTTCATATTAACGACACTACAATATTTGTCCTTTCGTGTCTGGCTTATTTCACTTAATATAATGTCCTGAAGTTTCATCCATTTTGTCATATGCATCCTGATGTCATTTATCCTCATAGCTGAATAGTGTTCCATTGTATGTATATACCACATTTTGTTTATTCATTCATTGGATAGTGGACACTTGGGTTATTTCCATCTTTTGGCAACTGTGAATAACACCACTATGAACAACAGTGCACAAGTGTGGTTTACATCCCTACTTTCAATTCTTCTGAATATATTCTTAGTAGCAGGATTGCCAAGTCATACAATTGTATATTTTACTTCCTAAGATATTGTCAAACTTTCTTTCACAAAGGATGCACGGTTCTACATTCCCACCAAGAGAGAAGGAGTTTCTATTTCTCCACATCCTCTCTAACACTAGTGGTTTTCTGCTTTGTTTTCTCTTTTTTAAAAAATTATTGGCCATTCTATAAAGTGCAATGCATCTCACTGTAGCTTGGATTTAGATTTTCATTTCCCTAATGGTTAGTGATGTTGAACATCTTTTCATGTGCTTTTTAGTTATTTGTATTTCCTCTTTGGAAAAATGTCTGTTCAAGTCTTTTGCCCATTTTTAATTGGGTTGCTTGTCTTTTTATCATTAAGTTGTATGATCTGGTTATATATCCTGGAAATTAAACCTTTATCAGATATATGGTTATCAAATATTTTCTCCCATTGAGTAGA
>JAKSZT010001078.1:3388689-3404790 GCA_026826555.1 Tolypeutes matacus | reverse complement strand
GGCCCGGAAACAAAGCGGCAGTATGATATATTTAAGTATTGAAAGGGAAAACTGCCAGCAAGCTACTGAAAGAGAAAAACTGTCAGCCAAAAATTCTATATCTGGCAAAACTGTCTTTCAAAAATGAGGGAGAGTTTAAAACATTCACAGATAAACAGAAATTGAGAGAGTTTGTCAATAAATGTTCTGCCCTACAAGAATTGCTAAAAGAAGTCCTTTGGATTGAAAGGAAAGCACAGGAGAGAGAAGTTTGGAGCAGTGTGAAGATGTGAAGATCTTCAATAAAGGTAACTACAAGAGTAAATGCAAAATCCAACAGTATCCTCAATATACAACTCTACCTTTTAATTTCTATAAGAGAATACACTTGAATAAGAAATAGTTCTATTTCCTGATAATGTACATGCAAAACAAAGAGGAAATGTGGGACAAAAACAACATGAAGAGGGGAAATATAATGAAATGGAAGGAGAGAATATGTGTGCTATTGAAGCAAAGTTGGTATCTTTTCAAACAAGTATGTTATAGACTTAGGTTGTGTAATAGAAACCCCAGGGTAACAACAAAGGAAGTATTTCAATAATATACAGAAATGAGAAAGGTATCAGTCAGATATATCAGAAAAATTAACTATACAGAAAAGGAGTTTGAATAAAGGGAAAAAAGAGCCAAGATATAAGATATATAAAAACAAAAGGACAAAATTGCTGAAGTACTGCTTTTATAGTAATAACACTGAATGTTAATGGATTAAACTCACTAATCAAAAGACACAGATAAGCAAAATGGATAAAACTATATATTGTTTACAAGAGACTCACCTTAGACTCAAATAAATAAATAGTTTGAAAGTGAAAGGATGAACAAAGATAATCCATGCAAAAAGCAACCAAAAGAGAGCTGGGGTAGCTATACTAATATTGAGCAAAATAGGTTTTTAAGTCAAAAGCTGTTACAAGAAACAAAGGAGGACACAAAATTTAATAAAAGGGTCAATCTGAACACTATGCCCCAAAATACATGAGGCAAATACTGGCAAAACTGAAGGGTGAAGCAGAACACTCTACAATAACAGTTGGAGACTTCAATACATCACTTTCATCAATAGATAGAAAATCTAGACAGAAGATCAATGAGGAAATGGAGAACTTAGATAATATGATAAATGAACTAGACCTAAAAGGCATATACAGAGCATTGTACCCCAAAACAGCAGGATACACATTCTTCTCAAGTGCACATGGATCATTACAAGTATAGACCACATATTAGGTCACAAAAATAAATATCAATAAATTAAAAATACTGAAATTATACAAAACATCTTCTGTGACCACAAAGGAATGAAGCTGGAAATCAGTAAGAGGCAAAGAACTGGAAAATCCACAAATATATGGAAGTTAAATAACATACTCCTAAACAATCAATTGGTCAAAGAAGAAATCACAAGGGAAATCTGTAAATATCTTGAGATGAATGAAAATGAGAACACAACATATCAAAACTTACAGGATGCAGTGAAGGCAGTGCTCAGAGGGAAATTTATTGCCTTAAATGCTTACATTAAAAAAGAAAAAAGAGCTAAAATCAAATATCTAACTGCATGCTTGAAGGACCTAAAAGAGGAACAGTAAACTAAAGCCAAAGTAAGCAGAAGAGAAGAAATAACAAAGATTAGAGAGGAAATAAATGAAACAGAGAATACAAAATAATAAAGAGCATTAACAAAACCAAAAGTTGGTTCTTTGAAAAGATAATAAAATTAACAAAACTTTAGCTAGACTGACAAAGAAAGCATGCAAATAAAATCAGAAATGACAGGAGGGACATTTCTACTGATCCCACAGAAATAAAAAGGATCTGGGGAGCAAATGTAGCTCAAGTGGTTGAGTGTCTGCTTCCCATGTATGAGGTCCTAGGTTTAGCCCCTGGTACCTTCTAAGAACAAAACAAACAAATGAAAAAACAAACTCTCATCAGGGAGCAGATGTAACTCAGTGGTTGAACACATGCTTCTCATGTACAAGATCCTGGGTTCAATCCCCAGTACCTCCTAAAAAAACGATCATAAGAGGATGTTGTGAACAACTGTCTGCCAACAAATTAGACAACAGATATTAAATGAACAAATTCCTAGAAACACACAACCAACCTACACAGACTCTAGAAGAAAGAGGTCCCAGCAGACCAATTATAAGTAGAGATTGAATCAGACATCAAAAAGTCTCCCAAAAAAGAAAATCCCAGGACCGTATGGCTTCACAGGTGAATTCTACCAAACATTTCAAGAAGAATTAATGCAAATCCTGCTCAAGGGGAGAGGATGTAACTCATACAGTTGAACACCTGCTTCCCATATATGAGGTCCTGGGTTCAATCCCCAGCCACAGTACCTAAAAAGAAAAAAATCCTGCTCAAACTCTTACAAAAAATTGAAGAGGAGGGTGAATTAGGATCACCCTAATATAAAAGCCAGATAGAGATACTACAAGAAATGAAAACTAAAGACCAATTTCTCTTCTGAATACAAATGAAAAATCTTCAACAAAATACTAGCAAATCAAAACCAACAGCACATTGAAAGAATTATACACCATTATCAAGTGGGTTTTATTCCAGGTATGCAAGGGTCATTCAACATGCAAAAATCTATACCATATTAACAGAATGAAAGGGGAAATAACATGATCATCTCAACTGATGCCGCAAATGGATCTGACAGAATACATCATCCTTTCAGGATTAAAAACACTTAGAAAAATAGGTATAGAAGGAAACTTCCTCAACATGGCAAAAGGCATTGTTTTAGTTTGCTACAAGGGTGCTAAGGAAAATATTAGAAATGGGCTGGCTTTGATAAAGGAAATTTATTAGAGTAAAAGCTTACAGTTCCAAGGTGTGGATATGTCCAAATTAAGGTGTCATCAGAGATGCTTTCTTACCAAAGGTCAGCTTCTGGCAATCCTGGACTCCTGCTATGCAGCAAAGAAAAATGGTGGCTGATCTCTGCTTCTTCCTCCAGGCTTACTTTCTCCCCAAGCTCATCTGTGAATAATCAGGCACATGGTTCTTCTTTTCCCAGGCTCATCTCTTTACCAGGGGCCAGGATTAGGGTAGGGAATGGGAAGTTAATGCTTAAACCGTACAGTTCTATTTGGGTTGATTGTAAAATTTTGGTAATAGATGGTGTGATGGTAGCATAATATTGTGAACGTAATTAACAGCATTGACTAACATGCCAGTGTGGTTAAAAGGAGAGATTTTTAGGTAACTATAGCTTTTATGTTACAAAAATTAATTAAAAAGATTGGAGTTTCTAAAGCTCATGGTTCCTCTCCTGTACCCACTCTGTGGTAAGAATCATCTTGCCTTCAGGTACACTCTGGGAAAATCAAACTCAAAGGACTGATAATCCTGCCACTTATATTGCTGTGAGTAATTAATTGCCCCTTTTCTCTGGAAAAAATGAAAAAAAGAAGACAAGTTACAAACTAAGAGAAATTCATATATCCAAACCATATACCAACAAAAGGCTAATACATAAATATAAAAAGAACACTCAAAATTTAACAGAAAAAAAAAAAAGAGGAAAGAAAACAACTAAAATATGGGCAAAGACATGAAGAGTCATTTCACCTGAGAGGATATATGGATGGTAAATAAGCTAAAAAAAATGATACTCAACATCATTATCCAGTAGGAAAATTAAAATTAAAATCACAATGAAATTTTGCTATATATATCAGAATGGCTAAAATAAAAAATAGTTGCAGCATGATATTCTGGTAAGGATGGGGAGAAAATGGGTCACTCATACTGCTAGTAAGAATATAAAATGATACAGCCTGCATTCGTCTGGGTTCTCTAGGGAAAAAGAACTGCAGGAAATATCTGTAGATATTATGAGAGTTTATAAGATTGTCTCATGTAACTGTAGGGAGGCACAAGTCCAAATCCTGTAGGGCAAGCTGCCAGCTAGGAACTCCACTTGAGTTACTCCATCCCCCCTTTGGCATTATTTCTTAAAACCGCATGTAATCTATAATTACTTCAAAATAAAAAGTTTAATTAAAAATAATAAAAATAAATAAATTTGGGAGTAAAATACCAGAGATTAATACATAAAGACATTTTATTGAGCAAGTTCAAGAAATGCTGGCTTCATATAAAAATTATGCATGACATGCCTAAGTCTTTCTAAATATGCTTTAAAAGTACTTGTTCTCCCAAACCTATTTTTCCACCAGGAAAGCTCACCTTAATAAGTCCTATTGCCTTCTATAGCCAACCAGCAAAAGTACTTTTGACTATAAATTGACAAATGCAGATTTTTCAAAATTCATAGGAATGTTCTAAAATAGTTACCTTTCCTAATGAGCTATCTTGGGTCAATATTAATGAAAGTTCTATCCAAAAATTATATAGCTTCCTCTATCTTTTGTTCATTAGGTTTTAAAACTATAAACACTTAAAAATACACCACACATATGACACATGTATGCTATGGATCATAGTTAGTGGTAAGAGTCTGATGATATTATCTCATAATCTGCAACAAATGTTCCACAATGGTGTGGTGTATGATGAAGAGTTGCTGTATGGGAATTCTACACATGTGCATGATTGTTTTGTAAGTTCACTTTGTAATAAGAATATATTTTTAAAAAATATACCACACATCCCCACACACTCATACACATATCCCTACTTTTCCAGACTGCTAGCTCTAACACTTCCACAACCATTTTCGTTTTCCTCTACTTCAGCTCTACTTCAGCTCAAAATTGTTGACCCTAGCCACAGTGGCCCAAAATGACCTGAAAATTTAAGTTTATTTTTTCTGGCAAAGTTCCAAAGTACTAAAATTACTGAAACAGGACAAAATGAGCTGCTATTTGCTGGAGAAAGGGATTGTTATCCCACAAAGAACAGTAGGCTCTCCAGAATTTGCACAGCCACTTCTGTTTTGCAAAAAAACAAATCTAGTCTTTTTATTTTACTTTGTGTCCTGTGGTAATAAAAACCTCCTGAAGCTAAAATCCTGTTACAAGTGTTCATTTTGTCACCATTTAAAAACACAAGTGATCAGTTTTGTTTTTGAAAAACAACTGACTTTTCCATTAGTTTGTTGCTGTTGTTTTAACTTCTGCATACATCCCCTATCAAAAACAGCAAAAGGAAAAGTGTTCATTGCTTTTTTCTAAAAAGATGAGTCCATATTTATCCAAAATGGATAGACATTCCTCCAGGGAAGAGATGTAGAATATACTACTTTGCTGATCTACAAGTGTTGTTTTATATTTAAATTGTGGTGATAAAATTCTAAACACAGAACTGTACTATCATTATAAATGCATTCTGCTTTCAAAACACTGGATGAAAATTCCAGCAAAACTTCTGATATGTCAAAGCAAGGTAGGAGTCAGCTCAGTCCTAGAGAGAGCAGATTTAGGGATATGGTCTAAGTACATATAGAATTAAATTGCAGAGTTAGCAGGAGACAAAGGTGATGAGTATGGCCTTCCTGTCTAGCCACCCACAGGCCTGTTTTACATCTTCTGCCACCTGGGGAGATGAAAGTCTGAGAAGCATTCTGTGCTCAGTCAGAAATTGTAGTAAAAAGCAGAAAAAGATCTAGAAATGGGAGTTGGAAAATTATCTTCTTTCTTCCTAAGATTTCCAGAGGAGAAGAGACCAGGAAAAATAATGTAACAATCTTAGTCTTCTAATCATGCAATGGGTCTTCAAATTATAGTTTATTATTACCATCATTCTTCTCCACCCTTTCTCTTTGGTGACCACCTCCCTCACCACCTTTTCATTTTCTTTCAACTCTCCTTTCTCTATTACTACTCATTTTGCTATTAATTGTACAGTGTAGTACATTTTCTCACTCTAATTTATCAGCAATCCTATTTCTATATCATACAGCAGAAGAACAGAAAAGAATAAATAGGAAAGGTTCCCCTCATCTTCTCTTCACTAACTTCTACACTAATCTTTCCTTCACAGAGGAAAAGAAACCTGAAAAACAGCAGGAGCTTCCCTAGAAAGAGGAGCTAGCATGAAAAACTAACATGAAAAGTTAACAAAGAACAAAAGGACTTCTTAAGTCACCATACATTGGCCCACCCACCTCAAGTTCTTTCCCCAATAAAACAATGAAGCACAATTTCTGAACCATTACCAAACAAAACAAAACAAAATCAACCACTTTGTTTTCTTTATATTAAAAGTGAAATGGTTCTGATAATAACTATTTCTGTTATCACTACAAGCTGTATATCTAACATAACTCTGTATAAAATGATGTATGCAAACTAACAATATAAACACTGCCTGATCACTAGGCAATTAAACAAACTAAATAATGGACAACCTAGAGGAATCAAACAAGGTAAGAAGTTATGGGAAAACAAATAATTGATTTATTCTTAAAGACTTTTGTTCACTTGAGGATGCATGCACATATTTTGATTGCTTTATAATCACACACCTAGAACAGTGTCTGGCACATAATAGGCACTCAAGTATTTGTTGTATAAATAAATCTAACTTAGGACTGGAGAAGTAGAATGCTGCACTGTTAAGTATTAACAAGGAGAGAAGATGGAGACAGTGCACTAAGATCCTTAAGGTTCTAAACATTTGCAGGGGCAGGGGCTATGACTAGCATACTTGTCCAGGGCCTTAGGTGCCTCAGCTTCTCCTGGTGTCCCCACTTCTCCTGAACTCCCTGACAGAAGTCACTCCTGCTTTGGGAATATAACTACAGATTTATGGAATGCTCGGATTTAACATTTTTTAAACAATTTACTTATAAAGTGCCATAAGCATGATAAAGACACTAAACAACACTCATAAAAACTTTATCAAAATAAATACTCTTACAAATTCAAAACATTTTAAGTTGTTAAACTTTTTCTAATTTGGTTGGCTTATTTGCATTCCTAAGCTTTTGTTCTCTTGACCTCAGACATCCTGCCCCTTGTCTATAGGAATACTCAGCTTTCTAGGGCCAACTCCTGCATAAAGCCCCTCCTTGACCAGTACTAATGGATTCCTCTCCCTCCCTTCTCCAGTCTCACAGCACATACTATCAATACAACTTATATGGCACTAACTTTTTCCTAAAAAGATAAGTCCATATTTATCCAAATACATACAGTGAATTTTAGAGTTATCTTTTTCATTGATTCTATACCCTCTTCCTGACAGATAATTAGTATCTGAAGTGTAAATATTATTTATTGTACTTTTTTGTTTTGTCTCATTTTTTTTCACTTTCCACCAAATCTAGTCTAGTACATAGAAGAAACACAGACAAGGGAAAAGAAAGACATCCCATGTCTTCAAACATATATAGCATCATTTTGCAGGCACGCATAAGCATAGCTGAGTTCTTGCTATGCTTACTGCCTTACACTTAACTGATTTTAAGGTCTTTTCTGGTAACTGGACTTCCCTTCCAGTTGCTGCTAGAGTGCAGCTTACTTATATCCGAAGGACAGGTAATAACAGTAACCATCAAGTTAAATCAATGGCATGATTAATGCTAAAAGGCAGTCTGAAGCAACATGCACAAGGGATAAAAGTATATCTGAGAGTTGACTGCAAATTTTAAATTAAAATGTAATGTATTTGTGGCTAATTTTAAGAGCTGATTATAGATTTACTGAAAATCCTAAATGATTAGTGGTAGCTAAGGTTTAAAATTTTAACTTCCAATTTAGGTCAATCATTTTCAAAGAGATTTTTTTAAATTATACTTTTAACAATGTATACATTGCCAAGCTAAATATTGGAGAAATGTTTTTGAGGATAGATATTAACTGACAAGGAGGAGAGTAGGATAGAAAACATAAAGAATAATTTACTATTAATCAGATTAAATGAGTTGATACATAGAAAAGAGCTTTAAACAGTACATTGCACATGTTAAGTGGTGAGAATGCAGGTGAAACTGAAATGGGCTCTTAACAGAAAGAGTGAGACTTAAACATCTAGCATCATAAAAATTACAAACAAGGACAGTCCTGGAACCTTTTCACAAGGGATCTGCAAACACCTGGACAAATACTGTGCTGGAATTATTTTTCTGTCTTTTTTCACAGGAACATTCTTTGCACTGAATTGTATTCTACAAGTCTGCCCACTATGACTATTCCCTCCCCACTCCATCAATTCATTGCAGCTCCCATGACCAAAATAAATAACAAACCTCAGCGTACTCCCCTAGGTTTTAGGATTACATACTGCTAAAATACTCCTACTGTTATGGTGTAATAACACAATATAATATCATACCTTTTGGATTTCTTCAGGTAAAGCATGCATGGGAATATGATGATCCATAATTTCCCTAAATATATTGAAGGAGCTCTGAAGTAAAATAATTTAAAAATATTGATGGCAATAGCCAGAATTGAAATAATGTCAAGGAAATTCAAATTAAAAGATCATTTATAAATTCTTGGGAGTATTTGGGGATGAATCTGGAATAAATGTACTATGAGCCAAATATAATTTGTTACATGAATATATTTAAAAACAGCACCAAATTAAACCTAATGAATTTGATGCTCAAAAATCTTTAAGAGAGCTATTTAAGAGAATAATCTATAATAAAAATTACTCAAATTCTTTTTTATTATACTTATAACATCCAGTATCCTGCCTATAATCAATATTTAATAAATGCTATTGAATTCACAAACTCAAAATTGATAATTACCTATGCAATAAATTCTACAAAATTTATGCAAATTTTGTAGAATTTATTAGTTGCTTGTTCAATGAAATTATTGCTTCTTTCTGAGATTTCTACAGGATTCTAATGAAACAAATAAGAGTCTAAATTACATTTGTTTTGATAAGTGATTGGCACAAGGGTTTTCATTCTATTTTTAATAGGGATCAAGTTCATGTTTCTGAGCCTATAATTTAGGTAGGTACTAAATGTATAGGGAAGCAATTTTTCTGTCATCCTGTTATATCTCTTCTTCTTCTTCTTTTTTTATGTACAAGTAAAACTGTTATATGTCCACAACAGGATTAAATTATATAACAGAAAAACAAGGTGGGAGGTGGTTGGTATACACAGCACCTCATGACATCACAGTCTTCAGGAGGCAGAATTAATCCCACCATTGTATCATAACCTTCACCAGTAATGCTGTTTTCTCTTCTTCCTCCTGATTCCAGGTCTCACATAGTCAGCAAGCCCAGACTCAGCACAGACCAGCACTTATGTGCCTTCCCATCACTTTAGTATATCACACTTCCAAGAGTGCATCTATATTCATCTGTTTTTTTTTTTTTTTTTAAAGATTTTATTTATTTATTCATTTATCCCCCCCTTGCTGCTTGTGCTCGCTGGGTCAGCTAACCACGCCGTGCAGGCGGGCTTGCCTTCACCAGGAGGCCCCGGGAACCGAACCCGGGGCCTCCCATATGGTAAACGGGAGCCCTACTGATTGAGCCACAGCCGCTTCCCTCATCTGTTCTTGTGAGCCTCACAATACCCCTGTGAGGATGTTAGTTCAACTATTATTTTCCCACTGACAGATGAGGAACCTGAGCTAGAGAACAATGGGATGACTTGCCTGAGGATGCATCACTAGTAATGAGTGGGCCCAAAACTTAAGCAGGATGCCTGGGCTGGCTTGCTTCCACTCTGCCTCCTTTTATTACAACTTCCCTCTTCATAACAATATTTTAGCCTATATTTCTGATTCCTCCTTCTGCATCTTTTCCTTTAGTTCTACTCCCACAAGGTTAATATTACTTCATCCATTAGATTTTCACACTTACCAAAACCAAAGATGAACTCTGCCTCTGCTCTTCTTTTATCTCACATAAATCCCTGCCTAAGTACTTTGCTACTAGTAATAGATCAATGTAGTACAGGCCTAACTCTCCTTCAAGTATTTCCTTTTGCTTTTCCAGAAAGTCTACCTATATACATTAGCCTAAAGTTGATTGTGGTGATAAATGCACAATTCTGTGATTATATTGAGATCCACTGATTGTACACTTTGTATGGCTGTATGGTGTATGAATATATCTCAATAAAATTGTAAAAAATTTAAAGCAGTGGCTTTTCCTCTATCTTTCCTCATATGGTAAGCAGCAAGTAGAACACTTGTATATTGAAAAAGCTTCCCAGGAGTTTGTGGTAGGTATCCTTACCCCAAATAATACCTCTCTTCTTCTATAATGAAGGTGTGTCATTTTCATGACAAAAATAAATGTGTGTGTGTGTGTGTGTGTTTAGGCACCATAGGCCTAAGGGTAATAATAGGAAAATAAATAAGAGAGCATAGATCTACCAAATCAAGTTTAAATAAATAGAAAATAAACTAATGTGGCATTTTCAAAGGCTTCCAGTTGACTGGGCTGGCTGGTTTTGTATGTTAAATTGTCTTGGTGTTAACATATTTGTTTTGCCCTCCAACCTTGATTTATCTACAAATCTACAAACATTTTAATTATGTAAATAGATATCTGGGCAAAAAACACATTTTGCTTATGACTTGGAATGAAACTTAGATCCTGGTGTCTCATGAGGTAGGTCACCTTTTTTTAAACGCCCTTGGGGCTTTTCAGTCACCATATAAAAAAGTTCTCTTCAGTGAGCAGACCAAGGAGTTCAGGCCCCTCTAGTTTTAAAACGAAACACTGTAAAGAAAACTTCTGCGAGGAATGGCACCAGGCACAGAATCATGAGTGGGCGAAACTTGCGACTCGAATCCACCGGCCTGAATCGTTTCACCACCCTCACTCTGGTTCCTGTGGAACAATGTCACAGGAACCGCACCTGTGCACCATGCCTTTTTTTTTTTTTTTTTTTTTTTTATTATTATGGGTAAAAATCAAAATTCTCACAATACATACAAACATTTGCAAAATGATATATAAATATATATGCATATATGTGTATTTGCTTACAAAAATGTTATTTATATATATATATACATATATTTTAAGAGGTGCTTAGATTACTCAAAATATTACACGGAACCCACTGGGATTCCCATGTTGCCCACCTCCCACACCTTTGGAATCTGCGCCATGCCTTTTAATTTAAACCTTTCCTTTAAACATGTCTGCCCGGCGTGATTGCTTATTGACAGGGCCGCTCTGGTTCCCGGTTAATTTAGTACATCCTGTCTGAGCAGATTTTATTACTGAATGTTGCCCACCTTCTGAAAACAGAGACGCGGTGTCCTCCCCCGGGGAGTTCACTCCCAGGCCCAATAATAGAACGTGACTCTTCTCCCGGCTGGGGCTGTAAAAAGTGGCAGCCGGACGCCGCCCTCCAGCACCTGCGCCTCCTTCCCTCCAGGCAGTGAAGGCGGCGGGCCAGGCCAGCGAGCACCTTGTGGGGCTCCAAGGGCGTGTGCCCGACCGGCGGCAGGTCACGCGATTCCCAATGCCGCCGCCCCTGGCTTCGCAGCTTTAGGGCTCACTCGGGGCTGCCTGGCGGGTCCGGATCTTCGGATCCCGCCTCCCATGCCGACCCTCCACGTAATCCGGGAAGGGATCCCAGATTCCGCCTGCTCCGGAAGCCCGCGCCCTCCGCCGACTGTAGCCCGAGCGGGTGCTGCCCACATCTTAACGCGGAAAAGCTTCCATAGATGTAGTAAAGCCAACACTGGCTGCGGAACGTGAGAGAAGGGGAGCCAGGCAGGGTGGCGGTCTTGCCAGCAGACCCCTCGGCTTCCTGGGCGGCCCTGGCGCCTGCTCTTTCTGTCCCATCTGTCGGGCAGTCGGGAGCCGGGCGAGTAGAGCACAGGGGCTGCTCTGCCGCTGGAGCTCGGCCTGGCGCCCCCGGTGTTGCGCAGGGAGGCAGCTCGCCTCGCCTTCACCCGGAGGCCGGGATGCCGGCACCCTGCGCGCTGTGATGCCCGGGGCGTGAGGGAAGCGACTTTCGTTCCAGGCGACGAACTCCAGCGACCCGACCCGGCACCCTTCCCAGAATTCAGAGGCGGGGTATGGCACCTGTGTGTCAGGGCTAGGGGTCGTCAGGAGCAGAGCCCCCAAAGACTGGAAAGGGTGAGGCCCAACGCTTGGTAGCTAATCATGTGTTGACGTGCGCGGGCCATCTTTTTGAAGACTGAGGACCGAGGCATGTTCCCGAATGGGAGGCGCTTTGTGCCTCGGGGCCACCAGAGAGCCGCCGGCACTGCCCGGAGCGTAGCCGAAAGCGTCCGCGCGAGGTTCAGGGGTGGGCGCACGGGCGCCTCTCACGCTGTGCGGTGTCAGGCCAGAAGGAGCGGGTGTCCTGACCCACCGCGAGGAGATCACTTTAACCACAGGGTTGGGGCTAAGAAATGCAGCAAGTTACTCAGACGCTGTCCTGGCCGGGCGCTGGTGGCAGAGGCTGTTCCGCACGCTGGTTAAGAGGTAAATCGGTCCCTTCCAGCCGTCGTCGGTGCGGGAGTCATAACTATTCCAAGGAGGCGACGAGGGGCTGGGAAGCCAGAGAACAAAACCGTTCAAAATGCAACTGGCACGTTTAGGGGGCTGGGTTCAATGAGCGAAGCGGCTTGTGAGACGCACACTGAGAATTGCCTCTGTAAATCAGTGTCTTCCATTTTGCACAGCAGATAACTGTTTAAAAACCACTACAACATGGAACTCAAAGGTCATTAAAATGTGGGCTTAATTTGTTTATAGTACTTCGTTTAATATGGAATGCACACGGCTTGCATATGCGTGCATAAAATTTAATTTATACTGTCAAGTCTGGAGACATGGTTTCGCAATAGGTGTTATGAATTCATTAAGAAAACCAGGATACAAACAGTAAGATAACTTAGGACAAATTAACTGAAAAAAAAAAAAAAAAAAAATTCTGTCCATGACACAAAGAAGCCATTACATTCATCTTTTCATGGCCTTGAATATCTTGTACCAATTCGATAATACACAGCGGAAACCTCTAATTAGACAGAGAAAATGCAAATATTTAGCCGTGCCAGGAAAATGGCAAAAATAAACCTTATGGTTATCTCTATGTAAGAGAGAGCAGTATATGGTTAAAAGTTTTGTATTTCAGTAATTACTTTAGTTATGTATGTGACTCACTGGAGGGTATGTCAGTATGAAACAATTAGGATTAATCACCCAAAGTGCATAAAAATCTGAATTTTAAATATTGATTGAGAATTTTTTTTAAACAAATTGTTGATATGATGTGACTTCAGAAAGGAGATAGGGATGTGGGCTTTTTCACGCTTGTTTGAGTAAGTGCTTAACAAACAGCATCAAATAAATATTTAGAATGAATGCATGAATGAATGGGTAGGCAATACTCAGCTGGCTGTCAACTAAAGTGTCATGAGTGAGTAGTGTCAGCCCTGCCACTGCCTCCTGTGATCCTGTTATGTAAGTAAGGCTTATAGCATATCGACCTCACTAGAGATATGGGAGAAACTGGTCCTTACCACAGATGCTTTAATATCTGTTGAGGAAGATTATGTGTTTAATTATAAATATTATACCACTGCTATGACAACCCATATTTAAAATTACAAAAGTATAAAATAATGTTCAAATACAACTGTGCCACCAATTTTTTTCATCTGTACTTCATCTATCAAGTACTGAAATACAGTTTGTGAGGCAGCATCTGTACATAAATTTGGTTTATAGAAGCTTCATTGTCCTTCATCAATTATTTCATGTCTACAATGGAAGCGTTAAATAATTATTTTAGTAGTATTTATGGTGATGGGCTTTCATAGCTCTCTAGAGCTGAAACCCCTGGCTTGTGAAGTGCCTAGGAGAAAACTAATTTTTGATGATTTTCCTAACTTGATATGTAGATTCTTTAAAGGTCTAGGGTATTCTTGGTGTAATTTCCTGCTGCTGAATGACAGAAAGGTTAGGGTTAGATAGTTACTAAATCTGCCTACTGTGTGTCAGACATCATTCATTGGAGATAGAGCAGTGAACAGGCAACACTGGCTGATTACTTAATGTTCAAATGTTTTTGGTCAGTATTTAAATGCAAGTCACATCTTTGTATAAATGTAGAACCCTTTTCAATTCAGAGCTTTTGGTAGAGGGCCTGAGAGGGGAAGGAAAAATCAGAGGGGCTCTGTAGAAAGGAAGGTGAACAGGAATTCAGGATAGGACAGAGGTAAGTGTTCTTAACTTGGATCAGAAGTAGATGCTGCTTCTTAATCACTGACTTAATCTTTTCTATTAAAAAAAAAAGCAAACCATGCAATACTCTCTGTTTTCCATCATTTTTCATATTGAGGTTGCTCTCATCTTTCATAACAGCCACTGCCATCTCTTTCAGGCTGTCTGTGCCCTTTTGCCAGAGCCCCATACACTTGTGCCCCATAGAGAAAGTAGATAGGCATTGAACTCCCAGCTTCCCCTGCCAAGACATGTGCTTTGCATCCACCTGAGGAAGGGGCACCTTTTTCTAATTTTAACAAAGACACCGTAGGGCCAGTGGTAGCTCTTTGTTCTTCAAAGTTCTCAGGCAACTATCTCCTATTTGCCCCTTGACATGTATTTTCATGTTATATTTAATAGCATTGCCCTGCTATGAGTCACAAGACAGGAAGCACTGGGGGATGGGGAGAGGCCAAGGCAGATTATAATAAAATGAGAGTTTAACTTATTAAAACCTGAAAATGTGTGCATAATATAAATTTGCAAAAACAAGCTAGGCATTAATATAATACAAGAGCATAAAAATGATCTAACCACATTAACACTTTTTAAAAGTTTTTTCTGATAATAATCGATCATTTAGTTCTGTAACTGAACATATAGGCCTAAGCAAATGAAACATGAAGGAATATGATTACTCTGCACTACACTGTTTATCCTTTCACTTGTCAAGTAAAGCTTCCTATGGTATTTTTAAACTAATTAATGATTATTATTACAAATGTTTTTGGCAAATGTTGCTTTCAACTTTATTTGCAAGGTGGGGAAATTTACATTTCAAAGGTTATGGGGAAAGTTAGATTAAAAAGGTCAAGTAAAATATTTCATAAATCTATATCTACCAAGGACTCGGCATATGGGTACTCGATAAATATAGTTTATTACTATAAACTGATGTATACAATTTCTCATTTTTGGACTATAAAGGTAAAGTGCAATAGATTGTTCTCTTTTTGAAGACAGAGACTGCTTCTTGTTGATAATTGCATTGCCAGTACCTTTCAGTAAATGACTGAATGAATCAATGAATGAGTATGAGAGAAAACTCATAACCTCCAAGTGCTCTGTTCAAGTCTCTAGGCCTCCCTGTTTCTGTCTTGCTGAGGGCCTTCCCAGATTACTGCTGCCTTATGTGAGCAGTAAGAAAAAAGGAAGCAATCCAGATGAGAGCCCAGCTTTGGCCAGATGCCTCTGAAATGAAAAAAGTATTTGCAGATGTTTCAACAAGTAGAGAAATTGGGCTGAGTCTAGGCCACAGGAAACAACTTCTACACCGTAGGGCAACTACAATAAAGGTATCATCCCTCACCAGCTCAGGATTCTGCTGGAGATGTGAAGAGACCCTTGGGTGGAATGCTTTATGAACCCAGGCTTGCTTCAGGAATTCTACAAGTTATCAGAACTAAGTATAGAAATTAATGTGATTTGTATAAATAGTGATAAGTATTGTGGTTATCTGGGACTCAAATGCTTTCATCACTTTAGACAGAATTAATGAAACTAGAAGAAACCATCATTGATATTGAGAGTCTCTTAAATTAGTTGGCCTTTGGCATTTGGGGAGCAAAATTCAAATTCCAGTTCCTGTCTGGCAGGAATATAAGTCAGACACAAAGTAGATAGATAGTCTTTTAGAGCCAACTGAAACAGCAGGGTTGTGGCTGGTCATAAAGGAGCTCAGAGTTTTGAGGAAGCTTTGTTTCCAGAGTTGCTGAATTCATCTACCTAATACAATATTGCTCATTGTGCCTTTTGAGGCTATTCATTTAAATTTATGGTATCTGCCATTGTTGACAAATCTGTTCAAATGTAAATTAAAAATTTTCTATTTGTAATGAAAAAGTTCTATGTATGTGCTGCTTTGTTTCCGGGCCTGAGGGTGATCAGCCCTGCTGCAGCCCGGGG
>JAKSZT010001078.1:3367736-3388289 GCA_026826555.1 Tolypeutes matacus | reverse complement strand
TAAATGAAGAGACACCACTCACTTGCTTGCTGGAAGGTAAGACCTTTATTCAGGGAGAGCTGCGCAGTTTTATAGGCAGTGTTGGGCGGGGGTGAGCGTGTTGTCTTCTGATAGGGCTAAGCTGTTGCTGAGCGTGGAGGGAAGATTTGGGAGGGAGCGGGGAGGCTAGAGGAGAAGGCCAACATGTCCAAATAAGGTTATGGCTGTTGAGGGAGTGCTGTGATAGGCTGAGAGAAATGGGGAAGTTGGGTCCGGGAAGAAGGTGGGGCGTAGTGCCCCGCAAACGCCTGAGGCAAGGTTTGGCTTGGGTAAACATTACCTCATGTATGTACTGCTGTTTTGTTCATGGCTTCTTCTGGAGTATGTTAACTTTCTAATGGAGGATGGAGCACATGAATTTAGATACCAACTGCTTAATAAGGTAACAAGATACAATGGTACCTTTAAAAGTGCTCAGGACTAGACTCTGCCATTAACTAGCTTTCTGCCTGGTTGTATTATGATCTGAGTCTATTTTCTTGCCTCTGATATGGTTACAAATGGAGGTTGGTTTTGTTTTGGGCTCAGTAGACAAGAAAGAGATTATTTTCTAAAACAATTTTCTGAATGTTTGGCAACATTGGATTTGTTCTCTAAAAATCCTGAACTTTTTAGGTGAGAAGGCCTTACAGTAGCATAATTGGACACCTAATTCCTGGAGCTGAGCTTTTATCATCCCAAAATGAAAGTTTTTTTTTTTTTTTTTAATTATAAAGAATGGAAAGGGGAGCAGATGTGGCTCAAGTGGTTGAGCACCTGCTTCCCACATGGGAGTTCTCAGATTTGGTCTAGAGCCTTCTAAAAACAAAAAAACAACAAGCAAACAAACAAAAACACCTACTCAGGGAAGCTTATGTGGCTCAATTGTTGAGTATGGGCTTCCCACATATGAGGTCCCGGGCTCAATCCCCAGGCCCAATACCTAAAAAAAAAAAAAAAAAAAAAAAATTAGAATGAGAAGTACTAGCACTGTTACACTGTTACTAAAATTGACCAGGATATATTTAGGGGGTAGAAAAATACACTGCTGTTCTAAATGAATTGCCCTTTCGGTATATTGAAATTCAATATACAGAGGCTAAATGCCAGTGCAGAGTAAATCCTTTTATCTTTTTTTAAAAAAACAAAAAAACCCACAGAGATGTATCAGACTTGCTGCATCTCCCCAACTATTACAGAGTTAGAACATTAGAGCAAAGAAGATCAAAGTCTTTATTTTATGCATGAGGAAACAGATTCAAAGAAGGTAATTAATTCATTTAAAAACATTGTCATTGTTGTTGTTATTGCAGCTACTATGCAAGACACCGATCTTGGTTCTGGAGATTTAGCAGTGAACAAGACATGTGTAGTCTCTTGCACTGACTGGCACAGGTAATGGAAGCAGGAACAAGGAATGAAGTCTGCAGATTCCTAATTAAAAGAGCTTCCATTAATCAAATGCTGACTCTCTACCAGGGCTTAAGTGCTTCACCTCCATTAAGTCATGTAATCTTCACTAGCTTACAGTAGGGTGGCACATGCCTTCACCACTCATGATGTCTTCTTACATGTAGATGGAGCTCTATCAATGTGCTGGCTCCTCTCTGCTGCCTCATGTCCTCTGCCCAAAGAAAGAAGAAGGGACTTATTGGGATTTGGAAAGACTAACAGCTGATTAGTAGCCTGTTCCCTTCTCTGACCTGCAACAGGGAGCCTTTGTTCTTCCATGCCCTAAGGTGAACAGGGGCAGAAGAGTGCCTCTTCAGATATTGTAAAAGAGTAGAAATACCTCATCCTTGGGTTTAAAATTAGGAAGCCCACTTTTCCACAGACATCAGTTTTATCAGTAATAAAATCTGTGAGTTGTGTGTACAAGAAAGCATTTCATAAAAATAGAAAAGAACAAATAAGCAAGTATGCACTATCATATTTGAACCATTCCAAAACCAGCTAGAGTGTTGTCTACTGGGCATGCTTTTGCCTCATATTTTGACCCTACCTGCCACAGCACCAGACTACAGTATCTTAAGTTATCAACATGGCCATAATGGGTGTAGGGTTTCTGTTGGGGAAGATGGGAAAATTTTGGTATTGAAAGATGGTGAGGGTACCTCAGCACTGTGGATGTGATTAATCCCACTGAATGGTATGCTTAGGAGAGGATGAAATGGGAAAGTTTATGTTGTATAGAAGTTCCCACACTTAAAAAAAAAGAAGTGAAGAGACAATGACAGTTAAATGTAATATGTAATTTTGGACAGGATCTAACAAGGGAGGGGAAAAGACTCAAAAGAACATTACTGGGACTTATGAAAAAATTAGAATATAGACTGTGATCTTTATATCAATGTTAAGTTTCTTGAATCTGATAACTGTGCTTAAGGTGGTTACATAAGTGAATATCCTTATTCTTAGAAAATGTACATTAGCAATATTAAGTGTTCAAGGAGCATGATGTATACAACCTACACTCAGGTGTTCAGAAAATGGATAGATAGATTGATTCCACAAATAGGGCAAAATGTTAAAATTGGTGGATCTGGGTATCTGGGAAAGGGTGGGGTAAGGATATATCCTGTATGTTTGAAAGTATTTCAAAATATAAAGTTTAAAATGCAATATATATATATATATATATATATATATATATGTATGTATGTATATCAACATAGCCTTCTAAATAACCTTGGCCTAATTTCCTCAATTTCTAAAACTGTGGAGGTCAGCTGTTGGGCTTTTCAGGAGACAAAGTGGTGAAATGGAAAGAATATGGGATTTATATAATTAAAAGACCTAGATTAGAGTCTACCTTGGGTAAGTCCCTATAACTTTGAACCTCTGTTTTCTTTTCCTCTAAATAACATGGTTTACCTTACCAAGCTCACATGGTGTTTAGGCCCAAAGAAGATAATGGGTGTGCAAGTGCTTTCTAAACTGTAAAGAACTGTAAAAATGTTCATTGCTTTATAGGGTTAGATTATAATCCTGTAATAATAGTTGTCATTTTTATTAAGGATTTTAAACTTGGTTTTATAAATAGCTGGCTGTATAGTTAGGTGATTGATAGTTTCCTAGATGGTTTTTATTTAAAAGACTGAGAACCACTCTATCAATTAAGCTTGCCCTCTCCTCTTCACTTTACCAACCAACATTAATCTAATATATTTTTAAAATATCTGTTTCCTATTGCTGTTAACATTTCTACTATTAGTCCTTTACATTAAGCAATCCCACTACCAGTGATATCCTTTGAACTAGAATATGAGGTTTGTAAAATACTTCCCCTCTGGGAAGCAGCAGAAGAACACTTAAGAATTGAAGTAGAATTGGGGAAGGATAAAGGAAGGTTGATGGCAGGTAAAAGGTACAGAAAAGGAAGTCTATAAGTTTCATAAAAAATTATTGCCTAGGAGGGAGCAAAAACCAGCCAAGAGTGAAAATCATTTTAAAGTGGCATCTTTTCCACAGGCTGTTTGAAGAGTTTTTCGTTTTGGTGACTACCATATCTCAACCTGAGGATCAGGAGAAATGAGTTCAAGTCCTTCCTCTGGAACCATGCAGCTCTATGACTTTGGGTATGTGACTGTGCCTGCATGGGTCTCAGTTTTCTTACCTGTAAAATGAAAGCTTTAGACAAGTGTTCTCTAAAGCCATGTTCACAACAAATAGTCTACAATTCAAGAATAGTTGCCTCTATGCTCAACATTTAGTCAAACCCCACCCCCACCCCCAAGAAAAACAATATCTTAGAAATGTACAAAAAGTAGGGTGTATGTGTAAAGTTATATCAGAACATCAGGGGCATAAAAATGAAAAGCAAAAGCATAAATAAGTGTACACTATGATATTTGAACCTTTTCTATTTATAAGACAAGAAATTCTCCAATAAGTTTTCCAATTATAGTTGCATTCAGACATGTTCACAATCCAGTTTACAAATGGAACTACCAAAAGATACATACCAGCATTTAAGGCAGGCCACCAGCCTAAAAGCATACAGGCTTCTTTTTTTTAATATATATTTTTTATTAAAAAAATATTTAGATTACATAAATGTTACATAAAAATATAGAGGATTCCCATATGCCTGCCCCCCTATGCCTCCCTCATTTTCCCACATTAACAACATCCTTTGTTAGTGTGGCACATTCATTACAATAGATGAAAACATTTTGGAGCATTGCCACTAAGCATGGATTGTAGCTTACATTATAGTTTATACTCTCTCCCACACAATTTTGTAGATTATGGCAAGATATGTAATGGCCTGTATCTGTTTTGTAATGTCATTCAGGACAATACCCAAGTCCCAAAAATGCTCCCATATTATACCCATACAGGCTTCTTAACAACTGCTTTAAGTCAGTGAGAACAAATGAAACATGTGCAGCAATTGTTAAATCTCAAAACAATGAATTTTTCTCCTGAGTGGGTAGAGGACAGACTTTCCATGGTTTTCTACATGGTGATAATTTTGCTTACTGCATAAGTATAAATGAAAGGAATAGCAGAAAAATGTCAACCACATGACCTGGGACTTTAAGAAGAAAACAATTTAGGTAGGAGGATCCCCTGATTCAGTACTAACCTCTATGGAAATCTAGTGGAACCAAAGGAATACCGACATCTTTCAGGTGCTCCCATAAGCTCCCTAATAGTGTTGGGGCCTATTAAATAAGATTCTACTCTCAGAGCCAAAAAACAACTACTATTGTCATTTTCTCTAGTTTATATAGATGATGTATCCCAACCACTCTTTTCTGCTAAATGTGACTCACTCCCAGAAGACTCAAGATTTACTATAAGATGGGAGATCAGAGAAATTCAAGGGGCTTTGGAAGGGAAGAGAGTGCTCACATAAGACTGTAAGCTTTGAAATCAGACTTGAGCTCAAATGCTGATTCTGCCAAGTCAGGTCACTTAACCTCTCTAGGTCTCATTTTCCTCATCTGTAAAATGGGGCTAAGAATCCTGCCTTATTGTGAGAAATCACAATACTGCATCTGAAGCCCAGGAGGCACTTAGTACATTGTAGATGTTATTCATTTGTTAATGATATCTCAATGGGGCAAATAACCCTGTTCTCTCTGTTTTAAGTGTAAAGACATGTTCCTCCCAGTTCTTAACTCCTATGAAATTGTACTGAAACTTTGGAAAAATTAAGTAACATTCTTAAGACCACCTAGGAATACTGATAGTCTTCAGAATAGAATCTGTTATCATTAAAAGTGGAGGGGGGGAAGCAGATGTGGCCTAACCAGTTGGGCACCCACCAAACAAATGGGAGGTCCTGAGATCAGTCCTGGTGCCTCCTTAAGAAGATGAGCAGATGCCACACCCACCTCAAGGAGCTAGACCCCACACCACTGAATGAGCAGATGCCTAAATGAGTAGCCTTTGGGACGCAGATGTGGCTCAGGCCATTGGCCACTCACCTCCCATGTGGGAAGTCCTAGGTTTGGTTCCTGTGCCTCCTGGAGAAGGTGAGCAAACAAAGAGCAGCAGACAGACAAGAGAACCCTCTAAGGGGGAATCCTCAGGACTCTTCAAACAAATGAAACTTTACCTCAATCTGAGGCTTCCTCTAAGTACTCTCTTAGCTCTCTCTTCCCTTTCAGCCTTATCTAATAAATTATCTAATAAATTTTATGGATTTACAATCTCTGTTTTCTCACATCTCAATTCACTGTAATCTGGTACCATTCAGCATCATTCCAAAGAAAATGTTCTCACCCAGGTCGCCAGTTACTTCCACATTACTAAACTTAAAATTTGCTAGTTTATTAATAGGGGAAAATGTGAGAGGGGAAGGGGGTAGAGGGAAGGAGTGGGGTATATGGGAATTCCCTATATTTTCAATGTAACAAATAATCTAAACCTCATTTTAAAATAAAGAAAAAAAAAAAAAAAAGAAATGAAGCAAACAAAACAACAACAAAAAAATAAAGTCAAAAGAAGGAAATGAACAGAAACAGAAAAAAGGAAAGAAAAAGGAAATTCCGGTCTTTGCACTGCCATTTGGCTCTACTTAAGAGTTACTTGAGTCACCTGAATGGTTTTCCCATGAATTCCAATAAACCCCAAAGCTTCCCTTGCTTGACTGACCCAAATGTATTATCCCTCTGAGTTGAAATACCTTTTCTTACTCCAGACTCTTAAATTTCTTCTCATAGTTCAAGTTCTCCTTAAATCTCAGTGAGAGCCCAACATGTCTAAAACACTCTCTATGTGCCCAGCTCCTTTGTGGGTGCTTTACTTAAACTTAAATCAGGCATTCTTGTCTTTTCTCTACTGATATTATATGTATGTACTTTGGGGCTTTTTTTTCCTACCAAAATGGATCATTGAAAATCTATGGAGGCAGTAATCCCTTGACCTCAGGAGATACAATATCTGCATGTAACACTTATTTGACAGTGTAAATGGTGCCAGGCCTTGAATCACACGTGGCTTTTAACAAGAACTTCATTTTAACCCCATGCAGTCACACCATGGAGTCTGTCTAGGTGAGAGAATGGTTGAAAATGAAAGTCTGAGCTCAGTTCAAAGATGCTTTACTTTGAATTACTTCCAAAGCACCATGTAAGCAGTGCAAAGGACAGACATGAGGTAAGGCAGATACAGCTGTCCATTGCCTCCTTTGTTTTTCATGGGGACACCATAAAATTGGTGGTCTTGGCAGCCTGAAGGGAATGAGATGTCTGGGAGGTCAGGGGAGCCCAGAAATGTAGACTCGCTGTCTTTCATAGCTCCAGCCAAATTAGCAACCAGAAACAACTTATGCTACCATATAAGGCAAAAATTCAGGTACAGAGCAAGCTGCTTCATTCAGGCTAATATCCAGATCCCAGACCTTGAAATACTTGCAGTACCCAGCCTGGTGCACTATCTCCTTATCTACACCTGGGTGGCAGGGTGGAGGGGATTTCCACTTGTTTTGCAGGCAGGCCAGGCCTTGGTCTACCACAAATATATTTAGCCTTTAAGTTCTCAAACAAACTTCTGGCCGTCTCCTGAATTAATGCAGGCTAAAGGACATCCATGCTGCTTATGACCATCTAATTCCATGGGCCAGGCTTGCCTTTTTTTATTTATCACTTTGCCTCATCTCTGCCTGATTACTCTTTTTTTCTTCTTCTTTTTTTTTATTTTTCTTTGCCTGATTACTCTTTTTTTTTTTTTTTACTGGGAGGTCCTGGGAATTGAACCCAGGTCCCCCCATATGGGAGATGGATGCCCAACCATTTGAGCCACATCTGTTCCCCCCAATTACTCTTGATTTCAAAAGCCCAGCAGTAATTTTGCTGCCTGGTTCTCTTTGTCCTTCAAATCTATTCCTTCTGTGAAACTATTCACCCCTCAAACACATGCAATTGTCACTATTTTCTCCTCATTTAGAATGTTTTAATTTCTCTGCTATTATTTCAATCATAGCCATATGCCTCCTCTTCCTAACTCTTCCAGCCTTTGTACTTTCTGGACACAATGAAGTCAAGGGTGTTCATAAAACATCCCTAAATCTTCACAATAGCAACAAACATGGCCAATGACTAAACTGACCACTGGGAACTAGTAATTTCATTAGCCTATGCCAAACAGGACACATGATTTTTTTGGGGGGTGGGGGTGTTACCAGGGATTAAACCCAGGACCTTGTACCTGGGTAGCAGACACTCAACCACTGAGCTATATCTGCTCCCCAATGATAACTAGTCTTTTCCCATTTGTTTGTTTGTTTTGTTTTTAGGAGTTACCAGGGATTGAACCCAGGACCTTGTACATGGGAGGCAGGCACTCAACCATTTGAGCTACATCTGCTCCCGACACATGAACTTTTAACTCTAGGACATAGTTCTGTTCATATCTATGAAAGTGCATTGGTTTAAAGTTGGTTTAAAGTTCTTAAATAAGGGGCTTCTTTTCTTCTTTCTCTCACTGTCATTTTATCCTTCTCAACCTTTCAACTGAAGATGGCTTAAGATTTTTTTTGTGAAGTCCAGAGATTGATAATGCCTTGAAGGAAAGGGAGATAAATGGATAGAACGGCCAATGAGAAGGAGTCAGGAAGCAAAAAGGAAGGGAGAGAGGATGGAGCAGACCACTACCAACCTGGGCCTTGTAGATATCCAGAAAATTAGGACTTAATTTGTATCATTTTACAAGTGAGTTGGGAGGGCATTTCAGAGATTACACTTATGCACGTCCCAGGCAGATCACTGCCACAGTAAACAAAGCTGAAATGGGGTGCTCCTGATGGCTGTAGAGACATCTGCACACTAGAGGCAAGGCACACAACCCCAGGAAATCAGCACCCTATCAGTGGGCCTTACCTTGGAATATATGATAATCTATTTTTCCACTGTAACAGAGTTATATTTCTTTATACTTCCCTACACATGATCCTTCTACACTTTTTATTTGAATCTTCAACTAGCATTATACCTGTTAAATATATG
The DNA here is from genome assembly GCA_026826555.1 of Tolypeutes matacus. Taxonomy (NCBI): domain Eukaryota; kingdom Metazoa; phylum Chordata; class Mammalia; order Cingulata; family Chlamyphoridae; genus Tolypeutes; species Tolypeutes matacus. Next base: position 3,379,812 of record JAKSZT010001078.1, on the reverse strand, counting down.
TCTTAGAGACTTAAATCTTATGTTTCCTCATATGTGGGTTGAGCCCTGAATCTCAGCAGAGTTGTGGCCAATACCTTCTATCCAGTTCATCAGACTCACCCAGGACAACTAACAAAAAGATGATGATGGACAACCCCATCCCCAAAAACAAAGAGTATCTACAACTGCAAGCAAAATAGTTCCTTCCATCTGCCCATAAGCTCTAACCTCCCCCTCAATCTGAAGTAGAGCAGGCATCACCATCCCAAAATCCTTAAGCTTGGTAAATGAGTAACCATAAGGGGAAATACAACCATGGACCAAAGTAGACTTAATATGATTATTGTAATGGAAGAACTTGTAATGTTGATATAAGGATAGTGGTTATCATAGGTTCTGTTGGGTGGGGGAGGGAAGAATAGGTGGAGCATAGGGCATTGGAATTTTTCTGATGATATTGCAATGATGGATACAGGTGATTATATATTTTGTCAAATCCTATAATACTACAGTGAAAAGTGTAAACCACAATGTAAGTTATAGACCTTGGTTAGTAGCAAAACTTCAATGTTTGTTCATCAAGTATAACAACAATGATGTAAGATGTTATTAATATGGGAAAATGTGGGAGGTGGAGGGAGTGGAGTATATGGGAATCCCTATACTTTCATTGTTACTTTTTTGCAAGCTAAAAAACTTCTCTATAAATAAAGTTAATATATCGAAAAATGTATCACTTTATAAAAACTGAGACAAGCCTGGCTCCTATCAGTTGTCCTAAGCATTTTATATATGTTAATTCATTTATTTCTTCAGTCTAACCTTAGTGTGTGTGTGTGTGTGTTTTACTTTTATCTCAACAAAACATTTAAAATAGAAACTATTTAATATACAAAATAGATACCCAGTACTGGGTTATTATGGTGGGAGGCAGGGAACAAAGAACAAAAGGGAATGAGAACCCATGGGTATGAGTAAGCCCATGCTCTACAATTCTTTCCATGGCCCCAAACCTTTGTCAGTGTTTGTGGGATCACATCATTTTAGCAGAGGATTAGGGCAACCTGGAGCTTGAAACATACAGCACCCCTCAGAGGTAATTGGAGCTCCATGGAAATAGAATAGAGTAGGTCTTCTCTAACTCAACATGCACCCTGCTGCCCCTGCCACCACCACACACACATCATGATCACCATTCGATACTCCTCCAAGATGCCTCAAACCCACTCAAGAGTTTACAGTAAGATGTTCATTAAGAAAATGAGGGGAAGTGGATGTGGCTCAAATGATTGTGCTGCCACCTACCACGTGGAGGTCCTGGGTTTGGTTCCCGGTGCCTCCTGGAGAAGATGAGCAAGACAGAGAGCTGGCACAACAGGCAAGTGTGGCAAGCTGATGCAACAAGATGATACAACAAGGAAACACAAAGAGGAAAGACAAAGAGAGACACAACAAAGCAGGGAGCGGAGGTGACTCAAGTGATTGAGCACCTCTCTCCCACAAGGGAGGTCCCAGGTTTGTTTCCCAGTGCCTCCTAAAGAGAAGACAAGCAGACACAGAGCACACAACAAATGGACACAGAGAGCATATGGCCAGCCCAAGCAATGGAAGGGGGAGGGATAAATAAAAGAAGTCTTTAAAAATAAAAGAAAATGAGGTAGGACTTCCTCTTGGCTTTCCCATGATCACATCCTACCTCCTCATATCTAAATAAGGTGGCATCAGGAGTTGCACATTGTTACTAGGTGCTAAATTCCACCCGAGAGAAAGATAGAGACTGGAAAATTCTGGTCTGTGGTCACCAAAACTGTTATAAGTTTAACAGCTGTCAGAATTCATAGCCAGTGTGAAAGGTGATTACTTCTCAAAAATATGCCTCTCCTCTAGTCAACTCCTCCCTAATAAGTGCTCTCTTCCCACAGAAATCCGATAGGTTTAGAGTGCTAGCAGTTAAATCCAGAGAGGCAGTTCTCAAAATATTTGTGGGAATGGTGATTGACATATGAAACTGGCTGGAGTTAAATAAATAAAACCCTACCTGAAATTTTGAGGAAGTTATATTGCCAAAAGAACAAGAAGGCTGGAAGAAAAGTAACTGAGCATTTGGGACCTGGGTCCCAAACCTTCTAAGTACAAGAAGCAGGCTAAGAAAGCTGATTATTCCTCACTGATACAGCTCAATGCCCCTTTAAATGGGCTGAAGAGAGCGATGGGATGGAAATGACTTCCCATAGCCAAAAGCCCCCCATTCTTCCTATTTTCAAATACAAGTGTTTATTGCAGCCATTCTGCCCCTGCTCCATGTTGGGTATGTGGGAGACAGATAACGTGTCTTTAAAGTTCCTAGATCTCCAGGTTAAGAGGAATTGTACCCAAACTTGAGGTTGAGATTTTCACAAGATCCTGGACTTTGAACCTGATGCTGATATTGGATGGAACTTTTGAGTTGTTTTTCTTGGGTACTCAGGATGAATATATTTACATAAAGAAGAAATATTTATGATTGAGTGGTTGGGCCAGTATAGATTATCTTATCAGTCAAAAACATTTGCTGCTCCTTCCTACCATGCCCTCCCTAACAATCCCTCTTTATAGGGAGGATTATATTGAAAGAGGGATTATATAAGGAAATATTATACTTCCCACCCATCAACAGTAGGTTTAGCCATGAGATTTGCTTTGACTAATGAAATCTGAGTAGAAGGGACTTATGCCACTTTTAGCAGAAGCTTTAAGAGCCATTTCGTGGTTCTGCCATTGCTTTTCTCTCTGCTATGAGATAGACCAATGTGCCCCAGATAGGGGTTGCTCCTTCAGCCTAAATCCTGAAATAAAGATGATGTAGAATGGAATTGAAGCTGATCTGCTATTAACATGAGAGAGAAATTAACACAAATGAGAAAATAAAATTTGTTTTAAGCTACTAAAAGATTGTGGTCCTTTATTATTATAGCATAACATAGCTTGACCTGATACAACCATTGATTTCAGAAAGTAGAGGAGGAGCAGCAGTAGTGGTGTTTGAGAGTGGGGTAAAAAGGAGATGGTGGCACAATGAGACAGGAGACTTAGGTGCCAGGTAGATATCAGGAAGTAAGGGGAATAATATCAGCTCTGACAGAATGATCTAGGATCAGATGAAACAAATGGATCAAACCTGTATATTGACTTTCCTCCAGGATCTTCAGGAAATAGGAGGGGAGAGAAAGGACACAATTCAGAATGAATTAAAGAACAAAAGTTACATATTCTGTCAGTTGAATGGAAATGAAATAATCTTTTGGAGATAAGATGGAAAAACTTCAGGGCTTTTCTTTCTTCTGGGCCAAGTTGGACTGCCTGAGGTATGATTTATATATCCAGATGAATTCTTAAGGAATCCTGGAACTCTCCAGGAGGCAGGGTTACCATTTTAGACACTGCATGAAATTGGCAGTATATCCAGGTTCCAGGGTACAGCCTGGGCCCAATTTCTATATTTAGTGATAATCTATGGAAGATGCAAGAGTCCTAGCTTGGGAGGCAAGGCTCTGAACTGGTGTGCAACTCAGGGGGAGCTATATTTTAGGGAAGATTCCCACTTTCTATGTTCTTCATTTCATCTATGTTTCTGAACCTATTAATGTTGAAAGCCAGGATTCTAATTTTGCTGGAGTTTAGAGAAATTGGCTTTAGAGATAGGTTTTCCCATAGGTTGATAACATTGTTTTCATTGTTAACATTGTTGCCAATATGGATACCTCCATAACTCCCATATGGGTAACTCCTGTCAGCAGCAGATGCAGGTGATGAGCTCACAGTCATACAAACTGCCCGGGTCTTTGGGAGACCTTAGGGCAGTGGTTCCCTAATATGCTTATGGGTCAACCAGAAGCATTAGCATCACCATCGTCTGGAAACTTGTTAGAAATGAAATTTTTTAGGCTTCTTCTAAGACCTATTGAATTCAAAATTCTGGGAATTGGGCCCTGGAAGATGCTTTAAGAAGCCCACCATGGGATTCTGATAAACACTTAGGTTCAAGAACCACTCATTAGGAGCATCAGTCCCAACAACAAACAGGGGTCTCTTTCTTACAGAAAGTCTTAAAAGCCCCACAGTCCCAACCACACCCTCCCCAGAGCCTACTGAATGAGCATTTCCTCCAGGTTGCTAGCTAGGTCTGACTACCTTCCCAGCACATCTCAAGCTATGGAAAAGGTTCAAGTCTGCCTGTGATGTTGCATTTAGCACCTTAGCCAGTGTCTCCAGAGCCAACCCAGTTCAGGTCAAGGGCAGCTTCAGGAGCCATGGACAAATGTAAGCTTTACTGCTCTCATATAATTTAATTTAACTCTTACTTAATTTTTACATAAGACTTAAAGAGGTCTCTGATGAAATGTACCCTGTGAGGCCAAAATTATCTCCACAGAAACAGAGACCTAGATACTTAAATAATTTGCCATAATCACAAAGTTGTTAAGTGACAGACTTGGGGTTTAAATCTAGTCAGTATAACTCCAGAAGCCATTGGGAAATAGTTTAGAACATTCCCAGGATACTTACTTTGAGAATCCTGCTCTAAGAAATACTGTCTACACTGAGCTGACAGCAAATGTCAAAAATACCCTCCAGTTTCAACCTACTGTCAACAGTCATTCTGTTTTCCAAAACTGATGCAGTTGACCGAAACATTAATGAATGAACAATTCTAATTTCAAGATACATGTATTGTTATTTCTTTTAAACTATTTCTCTTTAAACTTTTCTCCAAACCTATGGGCAAGACATATTGATATATTGACCTCGCCTGAACTCCATGCAGCACTTTACACATCTCCCCTGGAATACCTAGTAGGCATCTCATACTGAACACGTTCAAGCTGAACTTTTCATTCCTCACCCCAACCCTGTTGGGGTAGCCTTCTCCATCTCCCTTGGTCTTCTCTATCTGACTAAACATGCCACAATTGTCAAGCCAAAATCCTAAGAGTGATTTTTTATTCTTTCCTTTCCCCTTTCTCCCATATTGATAGCAAGTCCTGTTGGTTTGAAGGCCAAAATATATTCTAAATCTCTCCATTTTTTTCAATCTCTACTGCCACCACCCAATCCCAACCACTGTCATCTCTCACCTGGAATATTGCTGTCATCTCTCAACTAGTCTTCCTGTATTTACCATCCCCTTCCCTAGTAACCATTTTCCACACACAGTCTGAGTGAGCATTAAAAATAGACTAAAATTATCACTTATGTCACTTTCCTGTTTAAAATCATCCAGGTGACCTCCATTGCATTTGGAATAAAACCCAGATTCTTTCTCATGGCCCACAGAGGCCTCTCACAATGTGGCCCCTGACTATTCCCTGCCCTTGCATCCTCCACAGTTACCCTTGCTTAACCCTCTGGCCTTCTTTCTAAAGTTCCTCAAGCAGGATTGGCTCATTGCTATACTAGTGTAACAATGCCCTCACACCCCCCTTCTTTCCTGGGATCTTGGAATCTTGGTTGACTGCCTGATTATCACCAGAGTGCTCAAAGCAAATATCATGTCCTAAGGAAAACCTTCCCTAATCACTCTGTTTAATGTAGCACACACACACACCCAACATAGTACCCCTTATTGCCTTCATAGCACTTATCAGAACTTACATTGCTTATTCATTTGTTTACTAGTTTGTTTCATGTCCTCCTCACTAAAATGTACACTCAGAGAAGATAAATAGATTACTTGTCTTGTTCATCACCACACCTACAATCCTGGCACATTGTAAGTATTTCGTAATTATTTCTTGAGTAGCTGAATATGCACAGAGGTAACACAGTTTAAGCCCCAAGGAGAGTGAGCTGTCTGGGACAAAATGTAGTCAGGAGAGCCCCACTAACTGGCCATCATGGATAGAAGCACTTGTTTCAGGTCCCAAACACAGGCCAAGTCACCGTCTTAACCAAATGCAGTTGAAGGTGACAGATCTAGTTTAAAGAGAAAGGAGGATAACTGTGAAGATTTGAAGAAAGGCCAAGGGAACCTCCAGAAAAGGACATTGTGAATAGTACACAGCAAGAAGTCTAAAAGTAGAACAGATATCAAAAAAAAAAAAAAAAGGCTGATTTTAAAAGGCAGTTTAACAGAATCCTGGGGAGATAGAACAATGAGGGTGAGAGGTTACAGGTAGAGATTTGATCACTGGCCCTGTTCTGTTCATCAGGGAGTGTAAATCAAACCTTCCACCAAGGAGCATATATACGTATACTTGCTGGGGACAAGGGTAGTCAAAAGGATATTTTATTACATACAAAGAAAAAGAAAAAAAGGTTGAAGAAAGGGTATTTTCCAAGTTGACAGTGGTAACAGCCTTCTAACAACAGCAGGTTTGCCCAGTTCTGTCACAGCTTCTGATGGCCCATGATGGCCTCTTCAGATCTCATGAGCTACATGGCACTTCCCATAAAAAGTCTGCTGGGAAAACAAACAAACAAACAAAAAGCCTGCTGTGGTTGATATGATGTACTGCTACTAGAATAAAAAATAAAAATGAGCAGAGATGTATAGTGTGTGTGGCATTACAGAGATACTTCTCCCCCTGCAACCAAAAGATTTTCAGTCAGGAAGAACCTATAAATTATGTGTGTAGGAAAACACTAAAGCAGAAAATCAAATGATTTTTAAACATGAACTTTTTTTAATGTAAGAGGTGATTCACACACACACATACACTCATGCACACATATTCTTTTACACATGAGGGGAGCTTCATAAAATGCCTTAAAGAGACTTTCTAAATAATTATATGATTTTCAGCCATCTCTTTCTCTTTCAAGCTATTACCTTAGGAAACACATTTTTGTGATTTTTTAAATTTAGATTTTAAAAGGAATATCACAAGGGAAATTTTAAATGGAAAATTATGCAAAATAAATTTGATAAGAAGTACTCCCCTTTTAAAATCGGTCTGTGATACAAAAGGAAATGAATTTGAAGAGGTTTTTAATTACATAGTCTCTTTTTCTATAATCCATTTACACATCATTAGTGGCACTGAAGTCAGTTTAACTGACTCAGCTTCGTGGCTGAGACACATTAGAATCAGATCATCCTGGATTCCAGCTCCAGCTCTAACAAACCCTTGGGTGAGTCACTTAATTTCTGTGAGCCATGCTTTTCTCATCTATAAAATGGGGGCCATAGAATTGTTGTAATGATAAAATGAGATAATGTATGTAAAACCTCTTGTACAAAGTAATGTCCAATGCACAGTCACAGCCTGTGCCATATTGTGCTTGGCATGACGGGCATTGTTCTCCATATCAGGGCTCCTATAAGATTTTAAGGTTGTGCACAAAACAAATCCACAGGCCACCATTTGCATCATCATCTATGGGAACAATGCACCCTGGAGCCATGCAGGGGGCCACACTTGCTAGCCCTGACAGTGGAGAATAAGATGGGTGGTACCACCCTCATAGAGCTTATCCTCTAATTAAAGGAATATTTATTATTGTGATAAATACCCCATCATTCAACCCAAGAATAACTAATTAGTAAATCAAGAGATATTACTTAAGCATGTACCAAATATTCAATGCTACAATGCTATGCTAGGTAGAGTGGCCACTGTAAATGGCGTAGAGGGTGATTTATTTCTGCAATTAAGCAGTTTAAAATTCAATTGAGGGAGGGTGTTGTATGGGGATTCTACACATATGCATGATTGTTTTCTAAGTTCACAACCTGTGTAATAAAAATATATTAAAAAATAATAAGGTGGGTTGTGGGAAAAAAACACAAAATATAAGATATGGACTATAGTTAGTAGTAATATATATATATATATATATTTTAATTTTTTATTTATTTTTATTGTGGGTAAAAATCAAAATTCTCACAATACATACAAACATTTGCAAAATGATATATAAATATATATGCATATATGTGTATTTGCTTACAAAAATGTTATTTATATATATGCACACATATATTTTTAAGAGGTGCTTAGATTACCCAAAATATTACACGGAACCCACTGGGATTCCCATGTTGCCCACCTCCCATGAGCAGTTGAAATACAGGGGCTTCTTTGGGAGCTAGAGGTTGTCCTGAGTACCGTTGTGGCAACAGATGTAGGCCATTTTAAATCAGCACACACCACTCAGAACTGAGTAGTAATATTTTGATGATGTTCTTGTATAGTTTGTAAAAAATGTTTCACAACAATGCAAGGTGTTCATGGAGGGGGATGTATGGGACCCTGTATGATATTATGCATGTTTATTTTGTAAGTTTGCAACTTTTACTATACACTTATTATATATGTTCATGTATGAATGCTATACTTCAATAAAAAATATATTTAAAAAATCCAATTGGAGAGTCAAGATACTCCATAGGGTCAATAGATATTTAAGTGCTAATTGCATGATATAATCAAGTACAGACATTCCTCTCTTTGCATGATAGTACAGAACTGCACAAATGACTGTGAAAGCTGAAGTCATGAAAAGTGATCTTAATAATCAAAAGGAAAAATTATAATTGTTCCATGGCATTTTAAAATGTTTTTTTTAAACATTTTTAAAAACCCAACTCTCTTACTCTGTTATAAATTTATACAGAAATGAAAAAATAATAAAGCTAGCATTTATTTAGTACATTATAATTTAAAACATAAAGTTTTATTTCTTCATAAAAAATGTATCAGGAATAGTTTGAAAAATGCTTGTGTAACTTACTATACAGTTGGAGCATCTTATCTGTACTTTGGCCAACTGCCATATTCCTCCATAAGTCTGGATCACCTTTCAACAGTTTATCCTTTGCACCTTCAATATCATGATATATTTCCCTGAGTTCCTTTAATGTGAAGTCTTTTACTGTAGGCACTTCCCCTGGGACATCATAATGCTTTTCATCAGGGCCACGTTCCTCTTAGGTGAACACGTTCATCTTCACTTAGTACCTCTGGCTGCACAGCAAGAGCCTCTCTAACAGAGGAGTGTCACCATTCCCATGGCCAGCTATTTCTTCTATAACTCCATTTACCTTCCATTCGAATTTTACTTCCAGTGTTACAACATTTCTTTGCTGCAGTTTCATCTTTGTTGGCCAAATCCATCTTATGATTACCTATTTTTGTAAAATGCTACAGGGCTTTTATCACTGGGAGGTAAGGCAGCAACACAACTACACAGTTTGCTGTCTGAGTGTACTGCCAACGTGTGCAGTGACCAATCACCGACAGACATTGAAGGAAGTGACATGGCTGGTCATGGATCATGATATGCATCTGTTATTTACATAATGATTTATAGACTAAAGTACTAGCAGCAAAGTTTGTGCTTATGCAGTTATTCACAGTTAATATACCATGGTAACTGAAATTTGAACCATGTTATTTAGAGACTTGTGTTTTAGTTAGAATGTGGCACTGAATTTCATGCATATGGGAACAGTGTGTTCTATGTTAACTTTGTTAGTCTTTAGACTATATCAATGGAAAATATGTTCTCATGATAGAAAGCTATCCCATATGTTGTGACTGAATTGGATTAAACATGAAAGGTTAATAAGGGTAGTTTATCAAAATGTACCTTATTATAACAAAAAGTGAATAAACATCTCCTAAATCAGAAAGATTAGTCCACTTGGTACATAGTAGCATGGTACTACTGGCCAAAGTACAATGGCTTCTGATATTTTCTAATACTTTATTCCTTCTTTTATTTCCTTCTATGTTTCCTTTTCTTTTTAATTTCTTCTATTGAAATTTGAGTAAAATTAAATGTAATACCCTTTATTAAAAACAGCAGAAATGAACTTTTATAAAAAGCATTTCTCTATCTACTACTCTTTGTTGTTCTGTACATCAACCATCCCCTCTGTATCTATGCAGAGAAAGTATCCAGATAACATTTTTCTACTCTTAATAATGATAATATCATGAGGTAGAAAATTGGATGACTTTTCCATGTTCATATTTGTACTATCTGCATGGCTTGAATCCTTTGTGATGATCATGTACTGAACATGCATACTTTTTACAAAAGCAGTAGTAATACCCCTTCCCCAAATAAAACAATTTTTGAAGGATTTTTAAAAATAATTGAAAAGCTTTCCTTTAGAATTTTCCTGAATGGCCTAATTTTCTTAGAATTTCCCAGGGAAGGCACAATATGGTATTTTGAATGGCAAAAGTGGTCTTTGCTCTTTTCCTCCCTCATTTTATGATCCTGATTCTTCTTTTTAAGAGGAACTAGCAATAGCTAAGAGTCTTCCTACAAAACAATCAACTGCTTATTCTTTGAATTGCTCTGTGTTATGTTAAAGTCATTCCTTTACTACTGAAGATCTAATCAAATTTTATTTTTGTTAAAAGATCAAAATTAATTCTTTGCTATGGTAAGAGTAAAGAGCTGGTTTGAATGTCTGCCTGAACCACAATAAAAAACAAAAACAACAACAACAACAAAAATACCCAGAGAACTTTACATCACAATGGACTATAGTTAATAATATAATTAAATAAGGTTGGTTCATCAATTGTAACAAAGGTATGACTTGAATGCCAAATGTTAGTAACGAAAACTGTGTATGGGGGTAGCATAAGGGAGCTCTTTACTTTCTGCATGATTTTTCTGTAAACCTACAACTGCTCTAATAAAAGGAAATTATTTTTTGAAGTCTGCCTATAATTTTGTTTTTGTTTTCAAACTCAGTGCTTTCAAGTTTAGTACTATCAGCTTTCCTAGACAATATAGGGGACTGGAGATTCCAGGAAAATTCTCAGGTTTACAACCAACCATTAAGTAATCATCAATAGTAAGTAAAGATTAGTGAGAAGCCATCCACCTGAATGTATGTTTTGTTTCTTTAAATTTTGTTTCAAATAACACTTTCTTACAGTAAAACTTATTAGTATTTATTGCATTGATATAGAATATGTGCCTGATTCCAGCAAGGTATTTTTTTTCCACCCTGAGTTCACAAAGGGTCTTTGTACTTTCTTCCTTGATTGAACAGATCAATTTAAAACACAAACAGAACACCTAATTGCTCTATACTCTCAACCTTGCTGTGGGTATATTCAAGATTTAGGGTTTTTTTGAAACTGTTTTTCTTCCTTTTCATTACCTTCAGGAAGTCCAGCTTCTTTGTTAGCCTCATTTCATATAGGAGGTTATGGGAGGTGTGGGAGGTAGGGAACATGGAAATCCCTGTACTTTTTGTGTAACATTTATGTAATCTAAGCATCTTTTAGAATATATATATATATATATAAAAGAGTAGTTCCAAATCTCTCTTCTGCCCTGTCTTGTCACTGCAAATATTTCTAATTGTCTCTAATACATGTCTCATGATTCCTTAAAAGTTAACATCTTGATAGAATTCTCTCTCATCTTGGTCAGGAAGGCCACTTTGAATAATGGTCTCCTAGCCTTTAAACTTAAAAGAGTTCCTCTCAAGATTTTCTCTTATTTTTCTCAGTCAATGTTGGCTTGCTTCAAATCATCCAGTTTAGTGTTCATGATGGTTACTTCCTCCTCCCATTTCCACCACTCCTGACTGAATCCTAATCCTCCTTTACACCAGGGCTTGTACAACAGCCAGAGCTCCTAACCCCAACTCATTCTGCAACTCACTAGAATAGACTGTCATCCACCATTATCATCCTTATTCTGCAAGCTGAATCTCCAACATCTCCTGGAAATCAATGGTATCTCCCAGAAATTGATTGTATTTCATCAGCTCAGATTTAAAACCTCTATTATCTGCCTCCTATTCTTATCAAATTATGCTACTTCTTGTTGGAAACTCTATTTATAATCAAATTATGCTACTTTCCTATAGGGAATCTCAGTTCTCTAAAGTGTCTCAACCAGACTTTTTACCAAGGCCTGAGAGGTGCCTGCCCATCTCTGACCTCATTTCCTACCACCCTCCTAGCATTCACTCTGCTATAGCCATAATCATTTCTTTCTGTTCTTTCCCACCTGAGGCCCACTGCACTTGCCTAGAAAGCTCTTTCCAGCTATGGGACATAGTGCAAATGCTATCTCCTCAGAGAGGCCTTCCCTGACTAGCTTGTGCAATGTTGTATACAACATTACACAAGCTAGT